>CAKAKR010000121.1:0-28098 GCA_916700685.1 Adelosebastes latens | reverse complement strand
CGATCTTCGCCACTTGTCCTCTCATTCCTACATCTATGTTTAGAATGTACATGAGACTGTTTGTATCTTTGATTACAATGTACTCGAGATGGACAGGCCATAATATCAACGGCTCTCACTTGTCACTGGCTAGGTAGCTTCATGGGCAAAAAATAAAATGGGCGTTCAATTTTTGCTACGCGAAGTCGGAGGCACTAATGTCAGTGGAGGAGAGGAAACCCCACCTTTTTAATTTAAAAATATATTTATTAAATATATTAGGTTGTATATATATATATATATATATATATACACACACACGACTTTGCCATTTTTGGCAGTTATTTTGAATTTAGAACAGGGTCCATGCCATCCTAATTTAGGAACTATCTTGGGAAATCCCCAAAAAGTTAGGATGGTTCTGTAATAGCCAAATTCCTATCCTAACATAAGACAAGACTTTTTCCTAAATGCAGTTAGGAAACGTTTTTTTGTAATACCAAAAATCCTAAATGTCATCCTAAACTGAGATAGCAGAGATTTCAGACTTTCAGACAGAATTTCTGTAATGAGGCATCAGGGTCCTGATTTTGTTCACAAGTTTGCCAAGTTCTGAATACCAGGTCTTTTTTAAAAAAGGGTCCCTGGCAGGGATGCATACAGTATAGTGTGTTGTTGCTGCGTGTAAAAGTGTGTCTGACCTCAGCCTGATAGAGCTGGATCAGAGTTGGCCGGGCAGCGTAGCGGCAGTAGTACAGGACCAAGTCAGCCAGGATGGGCAGACGCTGCTCGTATGAACTATCATAGGACTCTGACTCCGTCTTTGAGGTTTGCTGCAGGGCAATACAAAACAATTAATACAATAACACAGCAAGATGACTTATGTATGTAGAGCCTAAACAAAACATTTTTGAAAGGTGTTCATGCTCGAGGCTTTATCTATCTGCATGATAACAATTCTCTGGCATACACATTGGTTGGGTAATAGACGCCAGTGGAGATCAGTCATGTTCTTAGCTGGATAAACGTGAGGGTTAGTTTTAGTTTAGGCAGTGTAAAAGTTAGAGTCCAGTTGTACCTGGCAGACGACGTTGGCAGGCAAGTTAAGCAGGCTGAGGGTGTTTCTTTCGTACCAAGGGTCCAACATGCCCAGGAGATGGGCAATGTCATTAGTGCTGTCCCCTGAGCCCGTTAGGTGAAGATCCTGCTTAAGCAAAAGCAACAGTTACAACAGTGGAATTATCATATTTTTCTTTCTTTATTCTGTACCGTACAACTCAGCTCTTTGACAGCTTGGTAAATATGATGTCATAAACAAAACCTTGTGTTCTATGGAGCTTTTTTCCTATCTTTATTCAAGAGCGTGAGCGACTCTTTCAATTTGACTTATGATTTCACGTTCAGATTTTGTAATGCTTTCCCTCAAAATCCTGTCCTTGCACTCAAATAGCCCCTGCTTGCGCTTGAATTAGCTCTGCTTCTGCTCAGACTGGATGGTTGCACTGACATATATTATTGTTATAAAGCCTTGGAAGGTGGAAGTGGATGAACCTGGTTAAAGAGTAACCGCCAGTCAAGGACGCTCTAGTAAAGCAAACGCATCTCCAAAGAGGCAGGGATCATTTCGTTGGTCAACACTACATCTGGCATTCTGTTGGTTGGGGAATTTTGACAAGGCTATTGCACAAAAAAATCTAAGAGCAAAGGAAAAATCTGAGAGCAGATGTTTCACAAGCACACAGAAGCACCCTGAGTGCAAGCAACAATATATCTGAGTGCAAGCATACAATTTGAGCAGAGAAAATCCAAGCACAAGCAACAACATATCTGAGTTCAAGAATACAGTTTGAGCAGAGCAAATCCAAGTGCAAGCAGGGGCTATCTGAGTGCGAGGACAGGGTTTTGAGGGAGAGCATTACAAAATCTGAATTTGAAATCAATCAAGTCATGCTCTCAAATTGAAAGACCACACTCTTGTATAGGAAAAAAGCTCCATAGTGTTCAATGTAGGACGTTTGGTTGGAGTACTCTTCTACTTACATTAGACAGGGCCGCTCCTTTTGGCGTTCCAGTTTGAACCACAGGACAAGGAGACCTCAGACTCCCCGACCCCGCCGCTGAGTCCCTCTTCACAGGGACAAAGTAGAACTGAAGGTTGAATACCCGGCTGAGCCGTGGACATGAACTCTCTCTCCTCGTCAGGCTATTGTAGGCTCGGGCCACCTTCCCTGCTACGTGATCAGCACCGAACACCACCACCCTCAGTGTGGTATTCTTACTGTCCTCATCGCTGCTGAGAATGGGCCTCCTTCTGAAGCAGACGTGTCTGAGAGTCTGACTTTGTGGCTGGAGGAAGGGCTCCGGACTAAGTAACTTGACTTGCTGTGGTAGAGAGTTGGAGCGCTTCCCTCGAACCATTGAAAGGTCTTTTGATTCTGTGTACCCTAAGCTTTTGGCCCGGGATAGCGACCGAGAGCTCTTGGGTTTGATGAAGATCCGGTACAAGTGCTGGCTGAGCCGAGCCTTGTTGGAAGACTTTGGCGAACACTTTTCAGCGACGGGAGAGGAGCAGATATATTCGTCAGAATCTTCAAAGTAGTCGCTATCACCACAGACAGAGAAGAGCGACGGAGAGTAGGACTCCGAGGCTACGGACAAAGTGGAGAACATGGAGTCTTTGGAGGCGGTGGACAGGGAGGAGATGGTGGAGAAGGTGGAGGCGCGATGGTTGGCGCCGTAGCCGTTAGGGATCATAGACATTGAAGGCAATTCTACTCCATGTTCCTCCTCTTCTTTGTCTTCTTCTTCCTCCTCCTCTTCTACATAATTTTCTGTTACATCCTCATCCTCATCATCATCACCATCATCTATGTCTACCTCCTCTTCCTCCTCAGCCTGCCCATTAGTGACCTCGTCATCAGGCTCATGTTCCAAAAGGATGTTCAGGACATCTGCAGGGATCAAAATAGACAAAAAAAAACTACTCAAATAAATAGAAATATGGTTTGCATTTCTGTCATATAAAAATTGGGGATGGATTTCCTTTTGCTGAAAGAAGTAAGGTAAGCTGAATCTCCATCAGCTCAAAGCAGAAAGATAATTCCCGTGTATTAATCAATAAAATATCTTGCAAAATACTTTACCAAAGTTATCTTTTTCCCAGTGAAACATGTAACACTTGGCTGTAGGCAAGGGTAGAGTTTGTAGCATTCCTGAAAGGGACGAGAGAAAAAAAGAGAAAAATAACAGCCTATTAGAGCAATATCCACTGGAAACTGGAATATTATGATATGATACACTGTGTATTTATATCCCCCAGTTCATGAAATCGGCCCTCTTACCATCAGACTTCCTTCCATTGGATGCTGGGATCCTCATGCTCTCCCTCAGTTGCTCGAGTCCCTGGATCACATGACTGCGGCCCTTCAGAGGGTCACTCATGGCAGCAGCCGTCTCTAAGACATCACTTACCGCGGAGAAGATCTCCCTCAATTCATCCACAGGTTTTTCCTGCAAAGAGCATTCATGATATGGTATAGTAAAGGTACACGTCTTGACACATTCCTGTATTATTGTCCTGTCTAATTCTTTAAATAGTTACACACTCTCTAATGGTTTGTATTGGCTTCTTCAAAAGTATGGATGTAACGTACATTAGATTCAATACTACACATTTCCTTGGTATTGCTTACATGGTAGTATAATGCAAAATGCCCTTTTGCAATTATCTTGAAATACTATAAACTATTGGTATTCATTTTAAGGGGAGACACCCCAGGCAAAAACATCATTTTTCATACATACATTAAGTTTTGGGCTATTTTGCTTTCATAACATGTCTTCTCTCAGACTTGTGGAAAGAAAACATCCAAAATACACATGTAGGTGTTTATTTTACTACACTTTGTCGCATCTGTAGAGTTCTACTAAGTTCACCAAAAGTTAGCTTTAGATAATACCTCATTCGCGTATTTGAATATACTATTTCAGAAAACTTGTAATACAACAAAATAATTGTCTTAATGTAAGTAATCAACATTTTTTACCCTATTTACCTTGAGTATCTCCCCTTACATGCATATAAGCAGGGTTTAAAGGGTAAATGTAGTTTTAACTGATATCTGTATATCAATAATAATTGATTTCATTATGTAACCCCAGACCACAAAGGAAATTTCAAACACAAATGTATACTCAAACTATCATTCAATTGTGCTTGAGAACTATCTATAGACTCATGTCCATACTATATAGTGCAGAGCTCTGACCACATACCAGCAGGGCTTCATGGATGCTGTGTAGAGGGTACTTGGTGCCTAGTGTGGACTGGAAGGCGTGTTTGATCAGGGTGATGTAGGTCTCTTTCTGCGAGTGCTGAATGCCACTGAGCTGCTCAGCCACTGAGAGAAAGTCAGCGGGCACCTCGCACGGGTTCATCAGCAGCACGGTCCTGCAGGGGAGCACACAGACGGGTTCACTAGCGATCACATGTGGGAACATGTGGGCAAATTCACATGAAGATGCACACAGGATGCTATGGTGGTGGTGGTGCGTGGTGGTGGTGGTGGTGGTGGTGGTGGTGGAGCAGGGGGATGAAAGGGGACTTTCCAGGTAAGGAAGTGCTAACCACCTACGTGCTATAATTCACTTTTTACTTTATGGACCCTGAGTGCTGTTTTTTTTACTTCAAAGGTATCAGATCAGATAAAGTTACTGTGAACCTTTGACATGTATGAAAAGCCCATTTTAACAAGGAAGCAGAAGGTGCAAAGATAACACACAGTCTGACCTGGACTGAAAATAAATTGTCACAAACACGCCGCTGTTCAACGACAAGGCTGTACAAACACGTTTTACATGTGCACTCATACAGAGTCGGCCCTTTACAAATATATATGTCTGAATATCACCAGAACTTGTTAAACATGGCAGCCTGGGATAAGTCACAGCTGAGCTTTTTATTCTACAATAAGTCCTAATTTGCGTATACATCAAGTACATACAGTATATTCTACAGTTCTACAGTTTATAGAGAGTAGGGCTGGGCGATATGGCCAAAATCTTCTATCATGATATAGGTCATTTCATATCTTGATAACGATCACTATATAGCATGTTTTCTGGTAAGTCAAAAAACAGTCTATAACCACATGGTAAAAAACTATTTTTGTATTCTCCTGTGTGAATTAAATACTTTACAAATGAAAGAGCATTTTCTAATTTAATTAAGAACTTTAGTGAAAAATTGCAATAAAGACTTTCAAGTGAAATTACAGAGAAAAAATAAATAAATATTTTCATAAATCGCATTGAACTGAGTGTTAATGGAAAGTGTGATGTGAAAACAAAACCGCAATCTTCAAATGATATATTCAATTAAAATATTTCACATGAGATTTTCTGAGAAATTTTAGTACGTATGAGCTTGTTATTATCAATTTAGACCACGTAAGTGTGTATCTCGATATCTCGATATATGATTTCATCACAATACGATTCCATTGAAAGACAATAAATTATCATATTGAACTATCGCCAAGAGAGTACAATAGTTTTTTTTATTGTGTGAACTTACATGGTCTTGGAGCACTGGCTGGGGGTGTTGAGGGACTGTTCTTCTCTCACTAGTCTCTGAAAGGAAATCCCTGCGAGGAAAATAGAAGTACTTTTTACTTTTACTTGAGCAAATTTCTTTAAAATAATACCTTAACTACTATTACTTTACTACTATAATACTGCTATTCTCAGACTATGTTCTACTAATGTCTGTTAATGAGAGGCTGAAAATGTGTAAAAACATAATGGGGCTGTCACATATCCACGATGGCTTCATATTTGATTGTATTTCTTAACACTGTAATTACAAAATTGAGTTAATAATAGATTTAGCACAAATATTAAACCAAAATCAACAAAGGAATTCATACTGTGTCTTTATGTCTGAGAGATCTTAACAATGAAACACAGGGATGTATTCAAAAAAGCTACCTAAAAAAAAAATCATCATTTCACACTCATTCATTCAGTTCATTCAAATGAGTTCATTCAGTGTGTCGCTGTGTTTTTAGCACTTCCTTTGACCCTTCCTGTTAATTTCAAGGTAGGTGTTTTCACATGTGGCTTCTGCTTTTTGGTTCTATAAATGCTGAAGCTTCATCCGCTTTCAGGCAGTGCTCAGTTCGACCTAAATCTTTATCATCTTCCTGTTATTGATGTTGTTGCCTCTGGTGTTTGTGGCAAAAGCAACATCCTTTTTGCATTAGAGTCATCCCTAATGCATTTCTTTGACTTGCCACTAGGGGGAGGGTGAATACCAGGGTTGAAAGACAACAGTGGTGTTTCAGAGACTCAGTGCAGACTGGTAGAGAAATAAAGACACACACACACACAGTGGCATGGAAACAAAACAAACCCATTATATTTACCTGGGGCCTTGATCTCCAGCTGTAGTGTGGAGAGGAGGTTTCTACACACACTGCAGTAAGGCTCAGGCCACGTGAGGAAGCAGCGAAACACCTCAGCAGCTTCCTCCAGCAGCTCTGTGCCCGGAGGACAGTACGGTGTCTGTAAACGAGGCACAAATCAGGTATTTTAGTGGGGATCAATTAATGGACTCCTGCATTAGTGTGGACCAACCGCTCTCATCAGGTTCATCACAGCAGCTGATAATAATAACTTGTAAAATATTTTCTATTATAATATCCTGATGGATCAGATTGGTAATAAAACCTGTTAATGTGATGTATAACTGGCCTTTATGCCTTCATAAGAGGTGCAATATACCTTTAACTGACAGTGTCATTACAATATTGCCTTATATGATAGTTTTCTTGTTCCGTTATTACATTACTGCTCAATTTTATCATTACAACATCAACTACTAACATGTCACGTACCGTATGAGGTGAGTAAGTAACTCAGTTTAGTGTAATAATGTGCTGTTATTTCATTAGCTACTATTTTATTATATCACAGGCTTCTATGTCAATAAACCGCCAAAGGTACAGTTGTCACGTCATTACAAAACCTCAAAGCTGTAATATTATCAGTTGCTACATGCCTCAAAGTGAACTCTGGGGCTCTTGGTTCCTACTGAAAATAAACACATCTCTCAAGAAGTGTGTTGCATTTTAGTCAAAGTAATTAGTGTTAAACATACATATATAGAGTCATGTTAACGTACGGAAGCAATCAAACAGTGGCTTCTTCTTCTGGCTTCTGTCTAACCCGTAATAAATCGATTAATCAGATTTCCAGTGACATGATTTTTGTGTACTGTTAACTGGACCACTTGATTTTTAAATCAGCCTGACTGAAAAATAGAAGCAAACAGGTCTTGTCAGGCCAGTGAGTGTTGTGCGTGAGTGTTTTTCAATTGTGCTAGAAGCTTTTGTCACAGTAACACCTCTGAAAACGTCACAGCGGTTTGAAGTGAGGAACTAACTAACCTTTTCATAGTGCTCTTACACATGTGAAACACTCTGAATGATACTGAGAGGTGAAAGAGGTTTAAAGGTTTTGATAACATCTGGATGAAGATTTGTACCTGAAGCAACGTGGAGGAGAACATGATAGCGAGGGGAGCCACCAGCTCGTACTGACATTGCTCTTGAACCTGAACTCACACACATTGACACAGACAGACAGATAGAGAGCGGTGATTAGGGTAAACATTCAGTCATTATAGTAGTTACTCACAGCAGCGAGGACATTACTACACAACATGTACAATATGGACAATATGTGACCTTTGACCTCCCACCTCTTTGGTCTTCCTGATGATCTGTTGTAAGAGGATGAGGGAGTTTTCCGGGTCCCTCTTCACCAGCTCCTCCAGGCTCCAGCGGTTCATTGACTGACCCGCCGAGCACATCAGCACTGAAAGATTCAACATGCACAGACAGCCACACGTTAAACATAGAAAGAGAAACAGATGTCACATCTTTAGCTCCAACCCCAAAAAAACAATTTTACTGTAACCTCTCAAGTCCTGAGTTTACCCATAACATCTTTCAAAACTAGAAGGGCACTTGGCCAATCCGCTCCAAAATGTAATGGGTTCTTCCTTCTCCCATGCTACACCCTTCCACCAGGTTTCCTGAAAGTTGGGCCAGGAGTTTTTCTGTAATCGTGCTGACAAACAGACAAACAAACCGAACCGAAAACATAACCTCCTTGGCGGAGGTAATAAAACTCTGTGGATATGAGAAATGAACGATGACTTCGGCAATATCAAAATTAATTATCAGTGTCCACGTGCAGAGGATATTAAACACTTCACATGTATGTTGTCAGGGTTACAGCAGACTTGTAGGAGACAGAGTCCATCACTAAGGATATCCAATAAACAGTGAGGCAGTCAGCAGCACCACTAGCCAGGACAATACAAAACTGTTTGTGCTCCAACAGAGCCAAACACTAGTGATGCTGGGTCAGTTTTTGTTGCACTCTGCTGCTGACTATTGCAGAGGAAGTCTGTTACTATATCTGTATATGACCGGCAGTGTAAAAATATTTATTTTGCTATTTCCCATCACTGCCAAATGTGGCTGGTGTGTATTCTGACAGTAGCAGAAGCATGTCAGCATGTATTGGTAGCTGTGCTGTGCATTATAATAATACAAGTAAACCCTATACTGTTCTTTTTAACATAAATGCAAGTTTTTTGAAGAGAGACAGGGCGCTCAGACTAAAAGCAAAGTTTTTTTAGCTTTTATTTAACCAGGTATAAATGACATTGTGATTAAAATCTCCTTTTCAAGAAAGCAACTGTGAAACCATGCCTTGCCTTGAATTAACCAAGGGCACAAGTTATCATGATGTCCGACAATTTCTAGTCCTTCTGTACATTGATCCACGTGGAAGAGACATTGTAGAATGTATTTAAGTCCTGAGTACCAAGATTACAACAACACAAGTCTATCTGAGAGGACAGACCATATTGGTTTTGGTTTCTGAGGATGTACTGTATGTACACAGGAGGAACCAGCCCAAGGTGAAATTCCTGAATATGCACATACAGCGATGGCCACTCAGTTGTAGCATACAGTGGTGTGCAAGCTTCACCCAGAGACAGAGCATAACGCACAGACATATAAATTATCCAAATATTTGCAGGTTAACTTGTTCCCAAGATGAGCTGTTGTTCAATATTTACCACTTAGAATCTTACTGGTGATGCAAACTGGTAAACTTTGGCACTGTGAGTATAATCAGCTAAACTCTGCTTATAATCTGCTGAATAGATGACATACAGTAGACCATCACCATAAACTCTACGTCCACACCATGACCATGAATGTATTCTAAGCTCAGTCTTCATTAACCCTAACTTTACTGCACATCTCACATCTTTATTTCACATCCATGTCACCTATGTATAAGTACGGACAGTCAACTGGAGCAGCAGCTTTTTGCATATTATCACAACAAAATGAGAACATATACACAAATACTTATAATTCATTGCAATCTGAAACTTCAATAGACATGAGACATTTTATTCCAGTTGTGAAATGCAACAAGTCATAGCCTAAAGGAGTGAAAGTGCATCGAATATCATCATATAGACATAAACAAAAACACCCCTTTTTATTTCCTGTTGCAAAGTTTGTTGATGCAGTATCTGACAGGAAGTAAAGCTATTGCCCTAGCAACAGAATGAAAAGGTCTACATCAGTGGGCAACCTCCGGGTCTGAGAAGTGAAGCCAATGCAGAAGTGCCTTAAACTTGCATTCTTTCTAAAAGCCAGCAGGTGGCGACTCCTCTGGTTGCAAAAAGAAGTCTGATTGTATAGAAGTCTATGAGAAAATGAGCCTACTTCTCACTTGATTTATTACCTCAGTAAACATTGTAAACATGAGTTTATGGTCTCAATCGCTAGTTTCAAGTCTTCTTCAATACAGCATGATGTTCATTTAGTAAATTATGGTCCCATTTAGAGTCAAATAGACCATAAAGCAGGGGATGCTTTAGGGCGTGGCTACCTTGTGATTGACAGGTCGCTATCATGGCATTATCTGGTCTGGGAGTTGTCGTTGTTTTCGTTGTAAAACTTTCACAGTGTGTTTTTAGTTATTAAAAATTAATTATAACCTTTTTGATTGTCTGGAAATGTCTTATTCAGCATTCGGTTGTATTGAGCTCCAGCCTCTCGTATCACATCTGGCTGCAAAAAAACAAGATGGTGACGGTGTCAGTCAATCTCGCGTTGGGTCTGAGACTGCCATGAACCACAGGGTGGTTTGCAACTACTCACAGCAGGACTTTAAAGTACATAACTGTCAGCGCTGGTGCACTTCAGCGGTGTGTTTTTATCACCTTTTATTCAGTGTGTCAGTTAGGATGTTTTGTTGGGGCAGATTTCCTGTTGCAAGAAAACAGAGCGAAGGTATCCTCATCAAAAGACGTGCTTTGGTACTAGACATAAAAAAATAAAATAAAGACGAGTTAAAGTGAAATCTACAAAAATTGGGGATAACTAGACACATATCACTATTGGCCAGGTGTGGATTCAAAATTCAAATTTTTTTTTCAAGAAAGTCACACTGGAAACTTGAATTCATATTATAGCTTCGGGATGTAAAGGAAGGAGAAGGTGTTGAGCTCTGATAGCAAGTTTTCTATTACAGTGTGAAATGGAAACATGAGATAAAACAACAGGACAGAGCTGTGCCTACAGTATCTCAAACCACACCAATCTGAGGTCTGATTGCTGACGCCTCACGAGCGCCTTACTTTCCATTTGATCCCTCGATCTCAACGACTCCGACTGCATCTCTAAGGAGCTCAGGTTCCGAGGAAGTAACACATCAGCAGTTGTTCAGGTCACACCCAAATGTTTTCCAAGAAACTTGCCAGTTGCTGTATTTTTTCTAAAGTCCTCTGCACCCATGGAGTTATATCTAACATCTCTACAGGTTAGAGGTGTATTTGCATCATGAGTATTCACTGGAAAGCTGTGCAGGTTTATGTTTGATGAGATGCCAGCACTGAAAACAAAGCTGCAATTTTCAAATGATCCTATCGAGATGTAAATTTGAATTCATATGAGTGTAATCACGCTCATAGACAACACGCACATCCCTGGAAATCTTCTAAACAGAAGATGGAGTCAAGAAGTGAAGAATAAAACAGCCTCAGCGAGCTTTAAATGTCACAAATCACATCATGACCGTCTATCAGGGTATAAAACCTAGAACGTCACTGTATGTGGCACTGGTTGACGTGTGGGATGCTGATGCCGATTTAATCTTCTGCCCTGCTTTTACACACTACTGCGCCACAGTAACTCCAGCCCCATGATGCCTCACTCACACACTGCGGTCTGCGCCACCACTTCCTCCCAGCTGTCTATTCACACAACTTCCTCCAGCACCCAATAACACGTTCTCCCCGATGATCTGACAGCAAGAGTGTCATCAACAACACGCTCAGACACCCATACACTCGAACGCCTCGTATGCTGGCTTTCTGTCACAAGCTGCCCGCGTGTTGAGAGAGTGAGAACAAACAAACTGCCTTCTGTTCGAGTCGGCACTGTAAAAAGCGTATATCACATTCAAATGCGTGTACTTGATATTTCTGAGAAAAAGTGTTGTTTGTACCTTCCTAGAAACAGAGGGCACTTGAGCAAGACTGCTGAATTGTTTCAAGTGGCTCTAGATTAGCTCTAAGAAAACATGAATAAAAAGATATATTTCCATCCATAGTTCCGTCAAGTGTCCCAATAAGCTATTCCAGTGAGCAAGCATGCACAATACCAGGACCTCCCCTATGTGGAATGCAGCCATCATCAATAATATTAAATACACGCGCTTTTCCTACTCAAAACCAGGAATAAAGGTTGATTGTAATCACGCTAAAAAAACAAACATGCTTCTGTATTAAGTCCTCATTTTTAAGATGCAAGGTTTTAACCATAGGAGTGGACGTAGTCACCGTGACGTGGTTTGTGGACTGCCATTTTGAAGCCTCGAGTTCGGCATTTTGGCCGTCGCCATCTTGTTTTTTTGCAACCACAAGTGACACGAGAGGCTGGAGCTAAACACAACCAAACGCTGAATAAGACATTTCTTAGGTGACAAAATATTTCAGTTTACTTTCATGAACTGAAAACACACTGTGAAAGGGTTAAAGTTGTAAGACGAAAACAACTGGCAACACCCAGACAGGACAACGCCGTGGTAGCGACCTGTTAATCGCAATGTAGCCCCGCCCTAAAGCATACCCTGCTTTATGGTCTATTTGACTCTAAATGGGAGCATAATTTACTAAATGAACATCATGCTGTATTTAAGAAGACTTGAAACTAGCGTTTGAGATCATAAACTCATGTTTACAATGTTTACTGAGGTAATAAATCAAGTGAGAAGTAGGCTCAGTTTCTCATAGACTTCTATACAATGAAACTTCTTTTTGCAACCAGAGGAGTCACCCCCTGCTGGCTGTAAAGAATGAAAGTTTAAGGCATTTCCACATTGGCTTCATCACAAACCCGGAGGTTGCCCTCTGGGTTCATCTGAAAAGATGCATCATAATTCCCACAGAAATTTTAGAAACGTTATTAGTTGTTGTTACATGCTGCTGTCCTCATCACTACTAGTGTCGCACTGTTGGAGTCTTACCGTTCCAGTGGTGTGCTGCCGTGGGGCTCTGCCTCAGCCCGTCCAGACACCTGTCCAGAGCATGCTGGATCCTGTCCTCGGTGCACGACGTGTGCTGCATCTTCACCTGCTCAGGTTCTGTGGAAGGACGGGACACAGCTGATATTAATGTAAGTAATATCTACTGTATTATACATTCCCATTCATGGATTCTGTGGAATATTATCTTCAGGTCCGATGGTGTGCGTGCATAATGTTCACATGCACACACGCAGACAAACATGAGCCTCTCCTTCCATGAACAGTGTGTTATCACAGCTGTTTTGCATGAAGGCAGATCACCCGGTAAGTATGAAAATTAGTCTAAGGAGATACACAAACCATAACATACCGCGTGTGTGTGTATGTGTGTGTGCTCGTATGGTTGCACTTGTTTCTTGTACAGTTGGTTACCAATACACTATGTGTGTTGGTGTTTTAGGGGGTTTAAATTGCCGTGTGGTTGGGTGTATGCTTGTTTATGCTACTGTATATTTATGTTGTTTACGCCACCTGTGTTCTTATGTTTATGCCTTTATTTTTATATTTTGTCTTTAAATGTAAACCACTTGGAATTTAGGTGTAATGAAATGTGCTAAATAAATAACATTGCTATTAAAGGGACATTTCTAAGAGGAAGGAAAAACAGACACGGGGTTGGTTGTATTGCTGTTCTTTTGCCATAGTACCTGAAATGTCACATGCAGTACAACACATATGATTGGACGCCTGTTCTGCCTAAAATCAGTGATTTTTCCGAAAAGTCTTTTATGAAAATGAGCCATATTAGCTATCATGTTCTGGGATATATTTAAAATATTAAATTATACCAGGTCAGTTTTCTGCCACAAACCATACACACAGGAAGATTGACAGTTTTACAAAAAAAAGGTGCCTTACTGAAACTCTTATCGCAAAGATGTTGAGTAATTAGTGTAAAAAAACATAATAAACATCACGTATTACTAACAGAAACATTTAGGCAAATCAAAACAAACCCACAATTGTCACAGTATGACTTTTATGGAAGGGTAAAAGAGAGAAACAGCCCCTGTGATTTCAGATTTATAATCAGTATCACACTCAGCAGAGTTGTGAAACAATGCTGTGGATCAGACAGACGTGGCGAAAACACTCAAACGTATAATTCCAGTATGACCACAACGTTGTTACGTACATCATGTCTTCACCACGGACACATCAGGTTGCGCTGAACTTCACTTTTATAACTTTCAGTTTATCAGTGCATTCGCTTGTTTCCAGGTGTGGCAAGTTGTTTCAGTTCTGTTATGAAGGCATCTCATCGGAGGCACTATGCATAACGAGAAGCCAGGGACGTCCCATCGGTGACTTAAAAGAGTCAAGTGACAGATTTATCGCTTAGGGTCGATAAACAACATTCACGGTGGCAGGTGTTTAATGACACAGTTTGAAAGCTGCGACCCCAACCGACCAAAACCAAAAGTCAACCCAGACTGCTGCTACCCAAACCAAGGAAAATGTTTCAGTAGAAACATATGCTCAACTGTACAGTGACCACTTCTTCACTGGTAACTACAACATTGCAAAAGCTTATGGAATTCCCCTGAATTGCAGGGTTTTTGTGGGAGAACAGCTTGCACCCGATACGTTCAGACTCAAAATAACTTCAGTAAAGAAGCAGATGGTCAACACAATGACCCCCTTTACACCTGGCATTAAAATGTGTTTTGGGTGATCAGATTAGGGCTGCAACTAACGATTATTTTTTTCAACTAATCGATTAGTTGTTTGGTCTATAAACTGTCAGAAAATGCTGAAAAATGTCAATCAGTGTTTCCCAAAGCCCAACATGACGTCCTCAAATGTCAACTCAAAGATATTCAGTTTACTTTCATAGAGGAGTAAAGAAACCAGAAAATATTCACATTTAAGTAGCTGGAATCAGAGAATTTTTACGCTTTTTTTTTAATTACTCGAATTAATCGATTATCAAAATAGTTGGCGATTAATTTAATAGTTATCAACTAATCCATTATTTATTACTATACTACTTTACTAGATCAGATTGCAGTCAGATAGTGCTTGACCACATGAAAGTACAGATGTAAATTAACCCAAAACACATTGAGGATGGATTGTGATCCGATCGGCCAAACCACCTCCGTATAGGTGGTCAGGGACACACTGTGACCACATTAAACACAAGAGTAAATGCAATTGCGTTTTCAATCCACATACAACAACTACGTAGGCGGAAATAATCGCGAAAACGAGAGATGTTCGGTTGTTCGAGCTGGACAAAGCAATCAGATCTCAATGTGGACACACATTTTAATGCCAGATGTAAAGGGGGTCTACTGTATGTTGCTGCACTGTCGCCATTTATCGGGGAATCCCTGTCTTTTGAGCTCTTTGAGTTTTGGGGAAGTTGACAGTGAATCCATTTGTTTATCACACGAATGGTGTTGATGGTTATGTGCAGCCAGACGAGGCAACGAAAGCAATTTGGTGAAATCTGTTACTTTTCATACATTTCAACTGCAGCTCTTCAAGTGAGCATGGTAGGGCTACCCATCTAGGTAGGGTCTCGTTTTACCTCATTATTTAGAGAAATTAATTATCCCCTTTTTGGAAACATACAGAATTTCTTTTGCTTTTTGACGAGAATTGCATTTTATGACATTGTTCATTTAAACTTAAACTTTAATTTTTTTTAATTTGAACTCTGCATTTAACCCATCCTGTATCATTCAGCCCATCCTAAGCATCTACAGGAGCAGTGGGCTGTTGTAAGGCGGCCGGGGAGCAACTTGAGGTTCAGTGTCTCGCTCAAGGACACTACGAGGACCCGCTCTACACACTGAACTACAGCTGCCCTTAATTATTTAAAAAATGATTATTAATTATTTAAAAAAAAAAAATTATTAATGATTTAAAAATATTTTTTTTTATTATTGTTTTTTATTTGTATTAATTAATAATCATTTAAAATAATTTCACAAATACTAGGATGACCTGGTTCAGTGACTGACAGCTTCTCTAGATGGGAATAGGGGAGTGAATGACTGAATGGGATGTATTGATAAAAAAAGAAAAGAAAAATAGTTTGGATCAAATTTGGATTTAGAATATATTATGAAAGCTACAGTGTGTTAGATTATTGTATTTTAGACAAATACCAGAATTAAAGATGTAACATTTAATGAATATTCATTGGACTACATGGTTGTCGGTAATGCATCATGTTGCTGCTTGATATATTTTTAAAACTTCTCTTACCTCATCTTAGACTTTTACCATGGAAATACAGTATTAGTCATGTGCAAATAACGTCTAAATTTGAGAAGCAGAACAACAACACTTCCCTAAAGAACCTTTATAAAGATTTGCTGTTTTAGAATTTGACCAGCTTAGCAGTTTTTTGTGTGTGACACATACATAACTAAATCATTTTGATTATATTAATCAGAGGTAAATGTGCACACATTATTCATGAGTGATGAAAAACATAAGCATTCTGTGTGTTTGTTAAATGCGTCCTGACAGAGTGAAGTCAGCAGCACACGGACAGAAATCAGACAGAAAAACATCAAAAACAGGTTTTGACTGATTACATCTTCTCAAAATTTCCCCAGAGTGTGACAAATTCCCCATTTCACATGAAAGTTAGAAATAAATGAAAGCTGTCAAATGAATTGTGCTAATGAATGACTCACTCGCTCTTACGCACCCACTCACCCAATAACCTGACCTGACTACACACACATACACCCACTTTAAAGCAATGGTTTGACATTTTGGAATATATGCCTATTTGCCTTTTTCAGAGAGTCAGATAAGAAGATTGATACCACTCTCATATCGGTCCGTTAACGTAGCTTAATTTAGCATAAAGAGTGGAAACATGAGGAAACGCCTAGCCTAGTTTCGTCTGAAGGTGGCTGAGCAAAATCCATCTACCAGCACCTGGATTTTATTACCCTCTGACAGAGCCAGGATGGCCGTTTCTCCCATGGACGTATAAAACTGGATACAGCCTTCAAGGCGGGGCGCGTTCATTCTTATGAAAGTTGCTCAGTGGCGCATGAAGCAAAAAAAAAACTTGACTTCCGAGTATTAAATTATCCGGCGATCTTCCGTATCCATTGGGCCCATACAGTAGCGTTTCCTTTAACTCCGCCTCCCAGCCCTCGCTCCAGCCTCGGCCTGGGTCTCCTTCACATGAACGGAGGAAGGGAAATAACTCTGGATTAGGCTATAAGGGCGTTTTACAACTTTTAGGACCTAATGATTTAAATAAGGGCTCCCAAGTGTTCATACTTGGAAGCTGATTTACCTAAAAAAAATTATCCACTGAGTTACAGATGTCTCTTTTCCATTGTAAGTCTATGGGAAAAAGTATTTTTGGCCCAAATGGCATCACGTGATGGACACGGAAGTTGTAATTCCACCGTTTGGCCACTACGAAAATTTGCTTCAAAGCCCGGCGCTCTTCCTGGGGGCTTGCTTTCTCCTCCTAGCCAGCCGCTGATACCAAGCGGTATCCATCTTCCCATCTAACGCTCGTCAAGAAAGCTTGCAAGCGTAGCCTTTTTCCCAAAATGTCAAGCTCAAAAGTCAACATAAAAAGTGAACACAAACACACCTATTGAAATATTACACAAACCATTGTCCATATATTCACACATGCATATACAGTATCCGCACACACACACACACACTGTAGGCCTACAAACATCCGACCTGCCGACCTCATCATTAACGCCGGGGCAGGAAGCTCATGCAAAAAGTTCAGGAGGGCAGAGGAATGAAATTCAATTATCCCCCACCACTTCACTCCTTTTCCTACAGTTACCATTCAACAACAATACCAACAGCTCCAGAGGTAAACACATCAATGAAGCCCTTTTTCTCAGCGGGCCCTCCTCCCCAGAGAGAGGCATTGTGTCTAAGAGGTGTCCCGAGTAGCACTGAGCGGGACTATAGAGCCGAGCGTGTCGGACACTTGTGCTAAGGGCTCCGCTCATTGTCAGGGCTGGACAGAGCTGGACGAGAGCCCGGTCAGAGTGGAAGGAACTAATAAGTCCGAGCCGTGATGACTCCTGCATCCAGGAGAGGGTTCAATGGAGACGTGTAACAGTAATAAAAGAGGTGAAGACCTCATATATGTGGCACGATGCAGTGAAAGTATTGTTCTGATGTTTATCAGTACTAGTAATAGATCTGCTGATGACATCAAGTTACGGTTTCAGCACGTGTGTCTTTGTGATTTTACAGCCTTATTACACAGAATGGTACTGGAATGATTTTATTCTCAAGGAAAAGTTAGACACAAAGGTGTCACAAAGATTGTATATAGTGAGTCTTTGGTAATGTAACAATCATTTAAAGTCTATATATATTACATTCCTGAAGGTTGGGGTAAATGTGCTATACCAAGCATCAAAATCCAGCCAAAACATCTACACCATTATTCAACAAGCTTTATTATACTGTGTCATCAGAAGGCTAGGTCACCATGGCACTGTGAGTGGTGTTACACTATCTACACTGTACACTGATTGGGATTTTAACTGAAAATGTCCATCCCAACTCCAGCAGAGTGTCATTATAGTTGTTTACGTGGAGTTGCTAGTGGTGTTGCGAATGCACAAGTCTGTGGTGTTTCATAAGAGGATGTATGCAGCACATCCCTAAGAGTCAACAAGGTCACTTCCACTTTTTCACGGGTTGCAACTTGCAACAGTCAAGACAATAACAAGCGGTGCTCGCGTAGTGATCGAGATCAACTAGGTTCAAGTCTCTCCTCTGCTGTCTCTCTCCTCTTTACAAGATAACCCAGATAAACCGAACCACTGCACCTCCACCTGTGTCTCTCTTTCTCTTTTTTTCCCTCTCCTTCCATCTCCTCGCAGGCTGCTTCCCATCTCTCCCGCTGATCCCATTACCAACTGCTTCCTAACAGGAAGATACTTCCTGCTAAGCTGAGGAAACAGGTGCCTCCCTATTGTTGTGGTGTGATCAGACTCTCAGATAGACTCCCACAGACCAGGGAGGAGAGCTTGTGTGTGTGGATATGTGTGTACAGTATGTGTGCCTGTCATTTTTATTGATTGATAGAGTCTGATATTCACATCCAGAGCTGTTACCGCCCCGCCTCTCTCTCCACTGACCTACTGGATGTGAACTGACCTCTTATGGCTTTAGGAAACAACAGCGGCCCGACTCCAAAGCTCTCCTGTAACTAAGTGTTTCCCTTTAGTTCAAACAACCGCTACCGGTGAGAACTCAACAGTCTTGAGTGTGAAGCATAAAACACATCCCTGAGGCAGCTGAAACCTTTTGTGTTTGCCATCATATCACAAGATCTTCATCAGCTGACAGTCTGCCAAGCTGTCATGGAATTGCAAATGTTGAAATTGTTATTTCTAAGCAGTTCAAGGACTTCTGGTTCACGCTGATCATGAGGTGAGATTGTTTTGTGAACTGCTGTTCCCAAGGTCAAGGATCAACTATTTTTATCTGCAGGCAGTTTTAGCAAATAAATCTTTAATATTTAATGCAATTTTGGGATGATTCTTTCTGTGTTTTACTGCAACCTCTTGCTGCACTGTTGTATAATCCTTTCCTTCATGGTAAACTTACTCCATTAGAACTACAGTATATGCAGCTACTGTACAGAAGTGACAGAAGTAGGAAGTTTTGCAGCCCTCATTCCCAGGGCGTCAAATATCAAGGCTTTGTCACGGCCGTCTGTCGGTTTTTGGTACCGCCGCACACGGCACCCTTTAGGGCCGCTATGAGATGCACCGGGCTTTCCATTGACTATAATGTAAACCCATCCGCGGCAACAGTAAACGCTCCGAGAAAGTGTGGCGTGAGTGTGGTGACGTAGTTAAAAGAGCGGTAAGACACACACTGGGAAGGCGGGAGGGGATGTAGATGGGTCCGACAAACACAAGGCTTTCATCCAGGAGACCGCTGTTCGTGTCCCGTTACAATCAGCTGTTCGTTCGTGTCTCATGTACACAGCGTTCAGTGTCATTTTCACTGTACAAACGTAGTAGTTTTAAGCCCAACCATTCTTTCCTAAACCTAACTATAGTGGTTTTGTTGCCTAATCCTAAAGGGACGCAAAGGGGTAACTATAGTGTTTTTTATGCCAAAAATAAAGTGACGCCAAGGGGCGTGACAAAGTGGCAGTATGTGACGAATTGGGATGACATCACCAAACTACAGCACCAAAACATAGAGGTTGTTTTTTTAAGATGTTTTTTTGTTCATTTTCACCTTTATTTGACAGAGGACAGTGTAAAAATGGGGGAGAGAGAGGGTGGGTTCCCTAGAGGTCCCGAGGCATATATGGCTTGTGCTGTAACCACTTGGCTACCGAGGCGCTCCATAGAGGTTGTTCTGTCACTTACAGAACAGAAAGCCACTCTCCATAACCTTTGGTCTTCACTTCCTCAATAAATCCTGATAAACATATGATGAAACAACCACTAATGCAAATATCAGATGCTGCAATATCAAATAATGACACTTAACTCCATACAACAGAGAGCCAGCACTGACTCTGCTGCACAAACCGGACTGACTGAGTCCTTGTCTGCTCCATTCCACACTGAACAACACTGAGTTTTGTCATTCCACAAATAATGAGGATGCAGATATCCATGATTTCCAGGAGAAAACCATATCCTGTTGCATTTGTTTGAATGTGATATGGGTAAAAACACTTTGCGTGCTTTAAGGCTTACATCCCTGAATACTTTTCTTTTACAACAACAGGTGTGTGTTGTGCTCGTGCGGAGATGCACACACGGGGGTGTTGACCTCAAAGTATGTGTCGTAAAGGTGAAAATGAAGATTTTACTGATACCACAGCCGTAAAAAGAGACAAACAGGAAGCAATGTTGTGAATAACACACAGTGAGTGTTGCTCTGGGATACTTTCATCAACTTCTGCTAATGTGAAATAAAAAAAAGACGACAACACATTGTGACATCCTTCGCTCTTCAACAAAGCTTGTCAATATCTGCTTCTTCCAATTGCCATTAATCTGTGTTCTTTTTTTATTATTTCAACCCTGACACATGTCCTACTACGGCAGTTGATATTTCTCAACAGGAGGAGTGTATTCACACTAATTGTGCAATTGAACAATTTCTAAGAAATTGGATGATCCCTTCCTTGGGTTGCGCAGGAAGAGTCTGCTGTCATCTGACAGGCAGGAGGGAAGCTACAAGGACTTCGTTACATTTAAAGCAGCAGTAGCCAACACGTTTTTGGCATCATTGGGCAAAAATTCTACAATAACCTTTCAGCATATTGTAATTCAAGTGTTCTGAGAGCAAACTAGACTTCTGCTCCTCCTCATGGCTCTGTTTTCAGGCTTTATAGTCTAGCCGTGATGGGAGACTTTGGCCAATCACAGGTCATTTCAGAGAGAGAGCGTTCCTATTGGCTGTGCTCCAGCTGGTGGGCGGTGCCTGTATTTCTTCAACTGATCTCAACGTGGCTGCCGGGTCACAAAGTTTCTCATTTTACAGCTTAAGAGTACACTACAAGATGTTTCTGAAAACATTTGAGATGAGAAATAGGCAATACAGTAAAAGAATATCGATTCATATTTGATCAGCGCTGCCTAGTTTGAACGTCTGATGGGAGTTCGCGAGTGATTGACAGCTGCTCAAAGACGGCAGGCTCCAGATCAGCTCTGATTGGTTGTTTTCCTCCGGTCTGTGAAATCTTGCAGATGCCATTAGGAGCACTGGAGGACACAGAGGCACATGATTTTTTTTCAGATTATCTGTCTCGTGCACTACTGTCAAGATATATTGTATTATAATAACTTTTTTAATCATATTTGCTCAAATTCTACCCACTGCAGCTTTAAGGCTTTTTCTCTAGGTTGATAATGATGGTAATGGTATTCATTATTAAGACTCGTTACGTAGTAGACCACCACCGAGAGAGAAAGGTTGTCGAATAAACATGAGGCATTATTTACCTCGTAAATCAAAGCTAAATTTGCCCACTTTGCGTGATCAAATCCACCCTGCGGAACACAGCTGCATATTGAAACTTGAGACTTGGACTCGAGTCAGCATCACAAAATTAAGGACTTGAGGATTGACTTGCAGCCGACTGCCGCAAAAGTTGACTTATTTGAGACTTGACTTGGTAAAATCCTGCATAGTCACACAACTGGAATATTCATTATCTGATGTATGTATTGAAAGGACCTGCTGGTCTCAGATTAAGACAAAAAGAAAAGAAAACAACAAATGTTCACGTGGTTGGTGGTTATAGTAAAAAGGATGTTGAGTTCAGGCGTTGGCTCAGTAGAGTTTCTGGGTGGAGTCCTCAGAGATCTCTGACAGACTCTCAATCTGAATTTACACTTCAAATGATTCTCCGCTTGCATCCCTGGTTGTCACTTTTCAGCACATTTTTTATATCCATCCAAATAAAAGATGAATCGAGTACAAACTTACTAGTATTTGTCCTTTTATGGAGTTGAATTATAACCGCATATAAATCGATTACACTTCACCTGCTCTATAAAACCGACTACAGCCAACATGAACCCATTATCACCTTATCATTAAGTTTAAGGGGATGTCCCACATATCTTACATCAACAGATAACAATGGCTTAAATAATTGTTCCCATTTACATTTAAAGCGAGATAACGTCCATGCGCCTAACACGTGTCCTTGCATCTCTACTTCCTCAGCATTTATTATAAGTATGAATCATATTAAGTCTCTGAAAAAAGCAGAAGTTCCCAAAAATGGTATCACAGCGTGGGGGCCTGTGAGCTCACAGAGGGGGGGGGGGCAGTCAACACCACAGAACCTGCTTTTCCCATCACTGAGAGGCTGATGCTGCCCATCTGACAGAAAACAAGACACCCGAGGCGTTCACATTGCAGGGAAATGAACTCTGATATTAGAAACCACATTTGTATGAGTCAAAGCAAGATGACACAGAAAGTTGACTGACAAAACCAGCTTTAAAGACAAGAGTCTTTTAGAATAATATTGTCACAAATCATCATATTCTCATACTTGGTGTACGTGCATATCTAGATGCAAACATGTTAATAGTTTCAACACTTCCAAATTAACAGCCTACTGTCAGTTATTGTTCCCAGAACATTACTAGAAAACACAACCAGTGTCAGTGACTGCTGTCACCGTCTGAGCCCACAGAGCAGGGAGCCCTTCAAAATAAGATACACTGTCTTACCTGCTATTCACTGTCCAGCATCCATAACCTCTCTGTATGTGTCTAAAGAGTCCAAGTGTCTCCAGCTCAGTGCCACTGCCATTCATTCACCGCACACGCATCACGGTTTAACAGTCGAACCCACATCCTGGGCACGGCGGAGCAGAGCAGTGAAACAACAGTGAAATCAGCCGCTGGTATCTGGTTGTAGCTCTCTGCCTGCCTGCGCTCCACACATACACTGCGCCCTCACAAACAGGAAGTGTAGCCTACGAAAGAGGTGCATGCGAGCACAATGACGGAGGCTGCTGGTGTGTGTATAGGTGGGAAGTGTGATTGTGTGTGTGTGTGTGTTTTGTACATACAAGCGTGTGTGTGAGAGAGAGAGAGGTTGCATGTGGATTATGAAGGGATGTTGGCCCCTAAAAGGAAGTCATCTGTTTGACCTGGTTTTGTTTTCATGCTATTTTCACACTTGGGAGTGAAGTGTCTTTGTTTGGGTGTTTTGGCTTTGTCCATTATTTTCATAAGCTCGGCAGGTATTACTCTGCTTAAATGTCTTAACACAATAAACACAGTTTTTTCAGTGATTTTGACTAATTCAGCATTTCAAAATAAATGATGCAAAAGAACAAAAAAGATCAATTATTGTCTTCTACAGTAGTAATTTGTATCCAGTTAAAATTTCAAGTTCTAACAGCTAATAATACTAATTACACAAACATATATACGCTCAGTGGTCACTTTATTAGGTACACCTTGCTAGTACTGGGTTGGACCCCCTTCCGCCTTCAGAACTGCCTTAAAGCAGCAGTGGGTAGAAGTGGAGCAAATATGATTAAAAAAAAGTTATTTTTATAAAACGGTCACTATATTCTGACAGTAGTGCATGAGACAGGTAATCTGAAAAAAAATCATGTGCCTCTGTGTCCTCAGGTGCTCCTAATGGCATCTGTAAGATTTCACAGACCGGAGGAAAACAACCAATCAGAGCCGAGCTGGAGCCTGCCGTCTCTGAGCAGCTGTCGGTCACTCGCAAACTCCGATCAAACGGTCAAACTAGGCAGCGCTGATCAAATATGAATCAATATTCTGTTACTGTAATGCCTATTTCTCACCTCAAATGTAGGCAGAAACATCTTGTAGTGTGCTGTTTAGCTGTAAAATGAGAAAGTTTGTGACCCGGCACCAATGTTGAGATCAATTGAGGAAATACCAAAGACCGCCCACCAGCCGAAGCAAACTTTCTCATTTTACAGCTAAACAGTACACAACGAGATGTTTCTGAAAACATTTTATGCAAGAAATAGGCATTACAGTAACAGAATATTGATTCATATTTGTTCAGCGCTGCCTAGTTTGACCGCTTGATCGGAGTTTGCGAGTGATTGACAGCTGCCTCCATTGAATGAGATATTGACATGATGGCGTCATGCAGCCTTTTCCCTTTGTGACATGGCACGTTATCCTGCTGGAGATGGGTACACTGAGAATAAAGTGTTCCTCTGTGTTTGTTAAGTCCACATCCCTGCTCTCTCTCTCTCATTCTCTCAGTCAGGGAAACACTGATCTTACTTCCCCCTCCTGCTTTGCCTGTCATTTGCATTTCATGTATTAGTGCGACTGTGAATTCCCCTTCTTTTGAAGTGAGGGAAATGCGGTGACATACAAAACAGTGACCGTAAACACTAAGAATATTTCAGCTCATGCAATTTCTGACTGCAGAGTAACATTTGTCAAAGGTTATTAATAATACACCATAATGTGAATGAATACTGTGATTTTAATACTTTAAAACTCTAATGAAAGATAGTTAAGGGAAATTTATTATTATTTTAGTATTATCATTAGTATTATTAGTATTCTTTTTAAATTAGTAAACAATCTTTTGGCAAATTGTATTTGATATTATGTTATTCAATGTAATCTTACTTGTCTAAGAAACATGTTCTTATTGTTACATTTGATTATACAGGATTAGATTTGTATTTTTTTATGAAAAGTATAGATGGTACTATAAAAATACAAAGTCTGATGATGGAAGAAGTGAGGTAAAAAAAGAAGAAGTAATAATTGTATAATTAATTGATCAGGTTGTAGTTATGATCTGGAGTGCAGGATAAATAACCAAAATGTAATCCAGAAACTAGGTTTGTCTTCATGTCAAATGTCTTTCTCCTACTGTTCTCCCCTCAGTGGTGGCTTGTTGCCACTTGTATCTTACAAGCCATGATGATCACTGCGCCACAAGACACCAAATTCAATAACAAACCAAATCTGTTGCCAGGCAAGTTATCCCAGACATTGAGGGCTTCCCTACAAATATGATAAATAGACAGGAAAATAGCTGAATGAAAGCAAATGCAGGAGAGAAAAACCAAGCTAGATTGAAATTGACAAAGAAAATAATAATACAGGAGGAAGAAATTGTGCAGGAATACATTGAAAGTAAGTTGCTGACTGAAGTTAGGGAAGAGGTAACAAAGAACAGGATCCTGAAACAAGAGACAAAGCTGATAAAATTGTTTAGAAATGGCCACAAGCATGGCCTGAAAGAAAAAGAACAAGATCACGTTTGTTCTTTTTTCACTGCAGTTCATTTCTGCCTGCGCACTTTTTTTACACCATTGGCAAAAAAAAAAAAATGCTTTGCTGTACAAAGACATGTTCTCTAAAAGGTCTCATGATCTTAACAATAGCTTCTCCATACAGGATTTTCATTGTGTTCTTGTTGACATGTGCATGTTCGAAAAGCCTCAAAAACCAGCTGATTACACAGAAGTTTCTTTTTTGTTGTTTGTTTTTTAAATTTCACTTCTCTGTTACTCTATCGATTGTAGATGATTTCCAGATATGGGAAGTCATTTCATTTCACAAAATTTTATTGAATTCATATTGTAGTAACTGTTGTTTTGTGTGGTTTTGCTGTAGGTGTAAATATTAACACTTTGGTTGCCCTAATAATTCAACCATGGCTGTCAAACATCTAACAGGTTTTATTCTTCTTTCCAGCTGGTGAAGTAGTTATTGTGTCTCCACAGCAGATTTTAACTGACAGAGATCAGATATAATTGTTTTTATTCTTCTTCCCATGCAAGAGCAGCTAATAACTTGAAGAAAACGTGATCATCCTGTGTTGTTTAGAAGAGTCAAACCTAATTTGACTGTGCCCTCTGCATTTGCCTACAAATTTTATGAAACACTATAAAACCCTTTTTTTTTGTAGCTCATTTATTACATAACAATGTCACCTCTACTTTGAGTTTCTATGGTTATATTTCCTTAAAAGATACTTAAAAATTAAATATATAATATATAGGGCTGTCAAAATTAACGTGTTGATGCAAATTCGTTTTAACAGCACTAATTTCTTTAACGCACTAATGCAAACTTGTGATTTTTAGGTTGTAGCGGACTCAGTTTTAAAGCTACTGGTTATCATATGAAACTATGAAAAACAAAGGAATCCATTGTGATGCTAGTTTGTTGAGAAGGAGGTTAAATAACGCTCCAAACTTGCGCTAAATTTTGTCGAGAAAAACTGTCATGGCCATTTCCAAAGGGATCCCTTGACCTCTGACCTCAAGATATGTGAATGAAAATAGGTTCTATGGGTACCCACGAGTCTCCCCTTTACAGACATGCCCACTTTGTGATAATCACATGCAGTTTGGGGTAAATCATAGTCAAGTCAGCACACTGACACACTGACAGCTGTTGTTGCCTGTTGGGCTTGAATTTGCCATGTTATGATTTGAGCATATTTTTTAGGCTAAATGCAGTACCTGTGAGGGTTTCTGGACAATATTTGTCATTGTTTTGTGTTAATTGATTTCCAATAATACATATATACTTGCATAAAGCAGCATATATACACTCCCGTGTTGATAAGAGTATTAAATACTTGACAAATCTCCCTTTAAGGTACATTTTGAACAGATAAAAAGTGTGATTAATCGCGATTGAATATTTTAATCGATTGACAGCCCTAATAATATATAGAAAAAGTTAGTTAAAATATATGGCAATATTATAAGACAACTCATATGATCCTTACTGTACATTCTTATTTCCAGTTTAAAATAATAATAAAAATATGAATAATAATATGAATCCCTTGCAAATCCTGCAAATGATCTAATTTATTCCTTCATGTATAAATCTGTGTGGTTTAGTGTGCCTTTGTTTCCCCACTTTAGATCCCTCGGATTAAAAATCTCAGTACTAAGGGTATCTCATCAGTCTGCAGCAGCATACTGTATCCTCTAGTGGTACACTGTAGTATCCACCATTCAGACCTGCAGCAGCCAATCAGCTTCATGCTCATTAAACAGACGGTGTTATGCCTCCACCGCCTGGGAAGAGCAGGAGACACCGCTGGCTGCAGCTGGTTCTTTCTATGGGCGCTAGATGGCGCTGTTACTTCTACTGCCAACATTCAACAGGTCCAGTGAAGCTGCACCAGGTTGGACTGCAACGAGAGAGCCACAACACAACATGCAGGACAGGAGGGATGTATCCTGCAAAATAATGCAGTTTTATTTTTCAGTATTGTTTGCATGTAAGTTTTAGTGTAATTGCATGCACTAGTGTGTGGGGTTTGGTTTTCAGTGACAGTAACATCATGCTGGAGACAAAACTGCTACCAAATACCTGAAAACTGTATCACACCATGCAAAGGGAACTTCAATTTAAATCAAGCAAACTTCCACATTATGAGCATTTCACATTTTAGTGTCTAGGCTATTTTATTTTGAAGGGATCCCTTTAAATATTGGATAGTGGACAATCTTCAATGCATTTAGATGACTATTCCTACATGATCCTTAATTAGCCTAGATTTAGTATAGACTACTGTACTAATACATGTTGTAGCCTTACAGCAATGGCATTCTTCAGAATTTTACTATTTATCACCAGGATACTACAAATCATTTCACCCGCCTTAAGCTTGAATTATGTAAACGGTGAAAGCTGATATAATTATTATCATTTTACTATGTAATGATAGGCTTAATTATAGTTTTTGCTTAATGTGCTTCACTGCACAC
Organism: Adelosebastes latens; assembly: GCA_916700685.1. Taxonomy (NCBI): domain Eukaryota; kingdom Metazoa; phylum Chordata; class Actinopteri; order Perciformes; family Sebastidae; genus Adelosebastes; species Adelosebastes latens. The sequence goes on along the minus strand of CAKAKR010000121.1, from coordinate 203 downwards.
CCCGATGATTTAAGGTGTTAATTCAGGTGAAGGTGTGGTGAGCACTAAATCAATGCTTCCAGTTGTTTTCTCTTTCTCCTCCTGTGGTAATTTAGTGGCACGTCAGATCTTCTGACGCGCCACCAGTGGATGTCGTTGTTCCGCCTGGTGTCACCTCCTCGAGATGTTTGGCCATCACCAAAACTTAACTCTCTCTCTCTCTC
>CAKAKR010000112.1:0-16054 GCA_916700685.1 Adelosebastes latens | reverse complement strand
GAAAACTAAACTCATAAAAAGTCATAGTATAGTATGCCATAAAAAAATTATAATATAGTATGCCAAAAAAACTCATAATATAGTATGTCATTGAAAAAGTCAAAGTATATTGGGCCGTAACAAAATGTATCATATAGTATGCCATTAAAATGTCATATTAAAAGTAATGTCATAAAAATGTCACAAAAAGTTTTAATATACTAAAAAGTCATAGTATACTAAGTATGCCATAAATAGTCTTAATATAGTATGCCATAAATTAAATCATAATATAGTATATCATTAAAAAGTCAAAGTATAAAATGCCATAAAATGCCATAAAAAGTCACAGTATAGTATGCCATAAAAATGTCATAAAAGGTCATAGTATAGTATGCCATACAAAAGTAATAAAAAAGTCATAGTATAGTATGCCATAAAAAAGTCACATTATAGTATGTTATAGTATAATATTCCCTGAAAAAAAAAACTAGTATAGTATGCCATAAAAAATCCGAATATACTATGTTAATTAAAAGTCATAGTATAGTATGCCATAAAAAAGTCATAATATAGTATGCCATAAACAAGTCATAATATAGTATGCCATAAAAGAAATCATAATATAGTATGTTAATTAAAAAGTCATAGTATAGTATGCCATAAACAAGTCATAATATAGTATGCCATAAAAGAAATCATAATATAGTATGTCATTAAAAAGTCACAGTATAACACCATAAATATTATGACATTTAATAAAAAAGTCCTAGTATAGTCTGCCAGCAGCAGAGTGGCCCCTGCCGTTGTAATGCAACCGTATCATCATGCTATATTATTCGGTTATTATTACTTTAACATTACTATTAATGTTGTAGCAGGTCGAGCTGAAGCTAATTCTAACTTAATACTTAATATATTTTACTATTTTAGAAACTTGCAGGTTTTCTAAGTACAATTTTAATCCGTCAAGTAACTAGTTACTAAAGCTGTCAGATATATGTTCTGAAGTAAATAATACAAAAATTTCCCTCTGAAATAGTTGAGTAGAAGTATAAAGTAGCTTAAAATGGAAATACTCAAACAAAGTACAAGTGCATTAAAATTGTACTTAAATGTTTTTGATATAAAGCAACTCCAGGATGTGTTGAGTTTTTTTGTTTTTTTTAACTTGCCTTAGGTCTAAATATACATACAGAAAATCCCTATAAAGTGTAAACTTGCTCAACTGGGAGAGACAAGGGCCCATTATATACTGTATTGCCATACTATTTATAGAGGTAGCTTGGCATCTTTTCTTTGTTTACATCAATGTGATGAAGTACCTTGATTTGTCAGGTGTTTGATTTGTTTGGTTAGCCAAAGTCAGACATTCCTTTCATGTTATTTTATCTACCAACAGTTTGTACTTTTCAGAATAATTACTTTATCACAAATATACTGTATATAGATATTGCATTATTTAAGTATATCCATATCATCCTTTCCTACTGTAGGTTGAAGTGTGTTGCACAATATGGTTTTAAAAGAACTACAGTATATGTAACAATTTACATGTATTAATTGCTTTGTATTGCCAGTGTGTGAACAGATTGTAATGTAACTTAAAAACGGGAGACTTTCTCGGTTGCCTATAACAGCCTGGAGACTGATTGCTATGAAAAGGACTCGGGACGGTTTTGCTTCGTAAAGTTAGCTGATGAAGTAATTTGCAAATGGCAAGCTAGTTAGTATCATGGGGATTGGACATTACAGATAGTAACGGTGATATATGATTGTAATGTAATGTCATGTCACTGTTTTGGCCGATGCCCAGGATGATCGCTCACGCCTACGGATTGCGAGCATGTGCGTGAGCAACAAGATGCTGACTGCAGTTCACTTAACGGTCACCGGTGTCATTAATAAGAAGGATTTTCTGAAAGTTACATATAGTACCTTGAAGGCAAAAAGCATTGCCTACCTTTTAGGGATGGCCCAAATGTTTTGAAGCTTCGACCATTGCCATGGTAATCGACCTCTAAATCAGTATTCAAATGCTTAATTTTTTGTTTTGTTTTTATATATAAGTATGTAATATTAAAGTATAAATCCCCAAATAGCCCATGAAATAAGGAATAATCCCACAACATTATTCATTATTCATATTCAACATGAATTATTATTAGTTATTCTCAGATGGATATTGCTGTGTGTTGTGTGTAGAGGTGTGTACAGTAGTGCAGCAGCAGCAGCACTGAAAGGGGAGATGGAGACAGACAGACATGTCAGCCTCGCGAAGCTTCGAATACCTTTGAATATTTCCCACCGAAGTTTCGAAGCCCAAAATATGGTATTCGGGACAGCCCTACTACCTGTACAAAAAATGTGCTTGAGCTGCTAGGTCACCTCATTGCATCATCATGTAATCAATCATATTCTCACTAATAGCCATATTACATCCTTCAGCCAGATGACATGAGATGTTGAAAAAACCTTTGTTGATAGATGATTTCTGTCCCTTGTAGTGGCCCAAAGATGATCAATACGTAGCAGAGGAACACAGAGGAGCTCCAGCGGTGCCGCAGAAATGTCTCCCAAAGTGCCCAGCGGCCAAGGCAGAGGGGATTATTCTGCAGTGCAAGTCGCTGTTCGAGTGCGTCCCCTGCTGCCTAAAGAGCTCCTACACTGCCACGAGAGCTGCATCACCGTGGACTCGGAGCTGTGTCGTGTCACTCTGGGCCACGACCGACACTTTCTTTGCGACTACCTATTTGAAGAAACTTGCTGTCAAGATGATGTTTATTCATTATCTGTTCAGCCACTCATAGATGCCTTCTTTCAAGGTTTCAATGCTACAGTCTTTGCCTACGGGCAGACCGGCTCAGGCAAGACTTACACCATTGGAGAAGCCAATATTTGTAAGTTATTTATTTGATCTTTTCTTCCATTGTCTACTTCAGTTTTTGTCAGCGCAGTTTATCCTGCAATAAAATTAAATTTAAGGTTTGGCCCTTTTGCATAAGACGATATCAAGCCAGTTGCATTAAATGATGTGTGTTTTAATTGTAGGTTCCTTTAGAGATGAGGAGCAGGGTATCATCCCCAGGGCTGTTGCAGATGTCTTCAAGCTGCTGGATGAAAATGACCTCACAGACTTTTCTGTCCGAGTCTCCTATCTGGAGGTCTACAAAGAGGAGTTCAAGGACTTACTGGAGGTGGAGACAGCCAGCAAGGACATCCACATCCGGGAGGATAAAGGCAACATTGGTATGGATGGAATAGGCAGCCTAATTTGTCTTTAAGCATTGTGGTTGTGTTATGAAATGTTACTCAGCATTGGTTTGTGTATGTATTAATCTGCAGTTTATGTTTTTGTCTCTGTGACTTCTTAGTTCTGTGTGGCGTGAAGGAGTGCGAAGTGGAGGGTCTTGATGAGGTGTTGAGTTTACTGGAGTCAGGAAACACAGCCAGGCACACTGGTGCAACCCAGATGAATCCAAACTCCAGCCGCTCTCACACCATTTTTACTGTGTATATGGACCAGCGTCGGGGAAGCTCTCGCCTTTATGGGACGGCTACAAATTCTGGACCACAAATGCTGTCTTCCAAGTTCCACTTTGTTGATCTTGCGGGGTCAGAGCGTATCTTGAAGACGGGGAACACTGGAGAGAGACTTAAAGAGAGTATTCAGATTAACAGCGGCCTTCTGGCTCTGGGAAATGTCATCGGGGCACTGGGGGACCCTAAGAGGAAAGGCTCTCACATACCATACAGAGACTCTAAAATCACAAGGTACGTTTTAATAAGCTCATGAGATACTTTAGCATACCAATCTGGAGTAAAATGTTTCTTTGGTTTAATTCATCTGATTCTTGTTTCTCATAGGATCCTAAAAGACTCTTTGGGAGGAAATTCAAAGACACTGATGATCGCCTGCATCAGCCCATCTTCCTCAGACTTTGATGAGAGCCTGAATACACTAAACTACGCCACAAGGGCCAGAAACATTCAGAACCGGGCGACGGTCAACTGCAAGCGTGAGCCAGATCGGGTGGAAGGGCTGGAGCAACAAATCAAGGCCCTTCGCAGAGCCCTCGAAAACCGCCAGCGCTCAGAGACCCGCATCATTTCTCACGCTGATCCAAACAGGAGGCCTCGACTTGGAGAGGGAGAGATCAGCAGACTGCAAGCCCAGAGCGCCCACTACAGGACGTGCACAGACACGGCTTACAGGTTAAAGCACATTGGTTGATCAAGTTAAATGTAGTCTCCATGCCCTTAATTGTGCTGTAAGGGTGTAACGGCATGTTTTGACTGCTACTATCTTAGTAGGTATTCTGCATGTCCTTGACCATTGAGTTGTAAGTTAATTTATGAATTAATGGGTATATTTATATTTATTTTTATTGGAGCAAAAAAAAAAAACAGGCGGTACAACAATGATAAGGACAGGGTAGAAATACCCAAGAAAAAACTAAGAAAACAAGTACAGAGCTTGACAAAATACATAACAAACATAACAAAACCTAAAAAAAAGGATGAAATAATAGTCATAATAATTCTAGTAACAACAGCTTAAATAAATAAAAAAATATAACAACAATAATAATATGTTTTTTATTTTTTATATTTATAAGCCATTGGTGCCCCATGCACAAGCTCATGATATATAAAAAAATTATGAGATATTAAATTATGGCCATCATTGTTGCTATGTATATCAGACCGTTGCTATGAACACAGCTTTGATGTCGGACTCAGGCGGACCGTTTTTGTGTCAAAATATTGATTTCTTAAGTAAGTAGCCGTGTAATAAGCGGGATAATGTACAGCTAGCGGGTCATTGTTGTGAAAGAATCCCCTTCAGGGCGATGAGAGACCCCTCCGCTTCGCGTCGGGATTGTTTCTCAACAATGACCAGCTCACTGTACATTATCCCTTACTTAAAGAATAGAAACACTGGTGTTACTTTATCTTTTTCATTTTTAAGCTACAAATCCATAAAGAGGCCAAAACCAACGAAGAATTTACAAGTACTACAGTATCTGTTTAGCCAAAGCCTAATATACTGTAGCGTATATCTCTGTAATACAACTCTACTGCCATTAAAAAACTATTGGAAATACATGAAAGCCATACCTTTGCAATGAGATATTTCTTCCTTGCAATCAACATTGCCGGTGTATTTTAGAGACAGTCAGACAATCTGTGAATGTATTTTTATGCCTCTGCGCTGGCGACAGCTGCGGCCGGAGGCATTTTGTTTTCGGGTTGTCCGTACGTCTGTCCCGTCCACTCTTGATATCTCAGAAACAACTGGAGGGAATTTCTTCAAATTTGGCACAAATGTCCACGTGGACTGATTTGATTTTGGTGGTCAAATGTCAAGGTCACAGTGACCTCACAAAACACATTTTTGGCCATAACTCAAGAATTCACATGGTAATTATGACAATTTACACAAATGTCTATTAGAATCAAATGATGAAGTGATGACATTTTGGACAGACATGGATGTAAACTACAATTTCACTGATTGGTGGTGGTAGACAACCATGAAGCGGCCTTTTTTGGTTCACTTTTGATTGAGTGCAGCTTACTGCTGAAAAGAAGTCAGTTGCCGGGGACACGTTTCTGTGTTTACTCCGGTTTGTTAGCTTGAGGAGCTGAAAGGAACTCACGACAAACTCTCTGACAAACAGTGGAGTTTGTTGACATATAGGCAGTAGCATCTATATCAGACTTCATTCATTGGGGTTTCTCTCATCCTGACTGTGAGATGTGTGTTTTGCTTAATTTTCATACATTTAGGTTTAAGGAGCATTAGTGCTTCCTTTTTTAATAATGTTCTATTAATAATATATCGCAGGTTGCTGCGGGAGCTGCAGAGTGAAGGGGCTCTGACTGCAGAACAGAGTCTGAGAGTGAAGGAGTGGCTGTGCTCAGTGGAGGAGGAGCGGAGTGGACTGACCACCGCCTCAGGACCAGACAGTGGAATCGAGAACAGCTCCACTGAAGACAGTGTTGCGTTAAGGAGAGGAAGGCCTTCTGTGAGGAACCAGGTTTGCCTCTTTCACACTCCCAGGGAAATATTTAACAATGTTTTAGTCAGAACTTTAGGGATCCGGCACTGATTTGTTCATAAATGTGTTATAAATTATATTACCCAGGATCCAGAGGCTGCGGAGGAGAGGTGGAGCCATGAACATGGAGAGAAGGAGGATAGTATTGTCCTGCTTCAAGCACAGATCCAGCGGCTGGAGGGAGAGAACACAGACTTTTTAGCAGCCCTGGAGGACGCTATGGAGCAATACAAGCAGCAGGTGAGATACTAATATTGTTTTCCATTACTGCAGTGTTTCACAGTCTAATCATGGCATGTCACATTCATCTATATTTAATGTGCGCGGTCACAGCAGTGTTAATCAAGCTGACCTGCAGTAATATGGGCCAACTTGGGTGCTGCAATACTGATTTTTAACTTAGCTGACATGTTACTTTGATTGCTTTCCTTCTGTCTCAGAGTGATAAGCTGCAGGAGCAACAGGACTTGATAGTAGAGCTACAGTGTCTGCTGTCTTCTCCAGGGCTGATGGGCCTCGGCCTTAACTTGAGACCGCGGCCTCACACGGCCCCTATAGGCACCATGCAACACGGTCAGAACGGAGGCACATACAGACAGGTAATGGACTCAAAAGTTTATAAAGTGGTAAGAAATGGAGGTGCACGCTTGTCAATGGGATGAGCACATACTAACATTGCAATGTATCATCTTATAAAAAAGGCCCACACACTGACAAAGAACTACAAAAATCTCTTTAAGATGCACAATTTATTTTAGCTTGTTTTTTAATATCACCTTTTACCACAGTTTACCAGAATATGTTGTAGCTTATTTGTTTGAAGACCTGTGGGCTTGTGTGTGTGTGTGTGTGTGTGTGTGTAGTTACAGGTCAGTCCAGTAGGCTATCTTGGTAATGAGCCTTGTGGTGATCAGGATGGTAGCCTCTATGAGGAGGAGGAGGAGATCCCAGAAGGGGCAGAAATGCAGGAGACAGAAGAAGAGGGCATTCATTCCCACCTCAGCCAAGAGAGACGCAAGTAAGTTGTGTTTATAGAAATCATAGCTTGCTGCTTACACTATTTAGTGTTAATAAAATAAATAATGCACACATAAGAGACAGAGCACACATGCTCATGTTATGTGAAATGTATGTAATGTAATTAGGGATGTATGATATTGGATATTTGCCAATATCCAATATGCTGATATATCCCAACTCATTTTGGCCGATACCGTTATAAGCACATCTTTTTTTTACACCTAATTGCAGAGAACTTCAAGTCTCTCTTGTAGTGGAATTAACACATTATTATGCGTACTGTTATCAGGATGGTCCACTGGCAGATGCAGACATAATGCTTTTCAAAATGCACACATTCAGTGGGCAAAATAAGAAAACTACTTCAACTTAGATTACATGTAAAACAGGGCTCCAGACTACGCTGCGAGGAGTGGGGCTGCTCTGAAGACTCGCACCTGTCATGGAACAGGACGCATTTCTTGAAGACATTGTAGTTTTTTAGCAAAAGGAAGGTCGGCGGTTCGATCCCAGGCTCCTCCAGTCCACATGTTGAAGTGTCCTTGAGCAAGATACTGAATGCCAAACTGGTCCCGAAGGCTGTAAATGAATATTTGGATTAGATCCTGATGGGCAGGTTGGCACCTTGTATGGCAGCCTCTGCCATCAGTGTGTGAATGTGTGTGTGAATGGGTGAATGTTGACATGTAGTGTAAAGCGCTTTGAGTGGTCGGAAGACTAGAAAGGCGCTATATAAATGCAAGTCCATTTACCATTTACCATCATTGTGCATCCCAAAATGTAATGTTTATTATTCTGTCAGACACGTGAACCTGACCTGGACCAAGAGGGACATGCCGTCAGGAGGACTAGCAGTTGGTGGTAGAGGGCTCATATCTCTGCATGAGCCAGACCAGCACCCCTGTTTAGCCAGAAAAGCATGTAAGTCAAACAACCCAAGGTGCCCCTGTGTGTTGGAAATAGATTTAGGAGTATTGATTGGGCAAGTTAAAATACAAGTATCCTCTGGATTTATGTTGTTTGTTAGGACTCTGTACCTGCTATTGAAATCCTTTATGCACAAATCCAATTTCTGATTTTATTTAAACATGTTCACACATTGACAAACATTCACACAGTTTTTGCAGTTACACAGAAAAAGTGATTTTTTTTTTTCAGAATAGATTTTTTTAGAAGCCTTTATAATCCCACGTGTACTCTCCTGTGATGCAGGATGTATTTGTGGAGAAGTTGCTGCAGTGTTGCTCCTCTGATGTTTAGGCATGCAGTATTTAGTGAACTGAGCATGTCCACACCAGCCACATATGGGATGACAATTAATATAGCTTTTTATTGCGTTTTGGTTCCTTTTGCACTCAGATATTACATGTTGTCCCGACAGAGTCAGGGTAACCTCAGGCTTTTAACATCTGTTCAATATGCTGTTGCCTGGTTTTAGTCTCTACTCTGTGGTCCAAGCTTCACATTACACCCAATTTATACCAAAGTGTAGGGTGAGAGTCAAACAGGAAGTACCGATCTATGTTGGGACTTGAAGAAGATTACACATGAGTGCTTAAACCTTGGCCGTTGCCTTGAAGCTCTGTTCCCTCCCTCATGATAACCTGCTGACTTCCTGTGTATTCTCTCAAATCTCTGTGTAGCCCACTCCAGTACTGGGGAGACATCTGTACGTGAAAGTCTGAAAAGTTTTGAAGGAGTTTCAGAGTTGGGACTTCTTCAGGCACAGCAGAAGATCAGGGAGCTGTCTGTCACCATCCGTATGAAGGAAGAGCTCATCAAGGAGCTGGTCAAAACAGGTAGCAAATTCAAACTCAATACCCTTCCTTAGCTGCATCTTTTCCGAATAGAGGCTCTCTTCTGTGTTTTTATACATCAATTGTTTGGGTATTTTTTAGGTAAGGATGCTCAGGCCCTGAACAGGCAGTACAGCCATAAAATCACGGCTCTGGAGAGTGAAGCTGTGCAGGCTCGACAGGAGATGCAGGAGGCCCAACGGCAGCTGCAGGATCTTGAGAGGCAAGAGAGAGAGATCAGCACGACGGACAAGACCAGAGCACAGGAATGTCGCAGGAAGATAGCTGCTGCTCAGAGCAAAGTTCAGGTTTGACCGCCACATCTCTGTATTCATGTCTAATAACACATAGGCAACAGACAACTAGATATTTGGTGATGCTGATTTGTGTGGCATCTGAAAGAATATTTTTGTGCAGCTAAGATAGTATTTTCAACCCATGTTCTTTCCCAGATGTGTAATTAACAACAAAACACTACTATTGTTTATTTATATTGTTATACATCAGACCTTTTGGAATCTGTGCTTTTGAACTTCTGAAAAGGAAAATGTGTATGGTTTCGTGTTAGGTTCTCAGTCAGCGCCAGAGGGATACCGCTCGTCTCGCTAACCTTCCTGCTCAGAGCGAACGTCGTGTGATTGAGCTGGAGCGAAGTGTTCAGAGTATGAGGCAGCAGCAGGAGCAGCTGCAAAAGCGGCTGCGCCAGGAAAGTCAGCAGAAACGACGTCTGGAGAGCGAGATGCAAAGAAGAACTCACAGAGTCAAGGTACCTCAGGCCAATACAGCAGAGTGGCAGCTCACCTACTTCACCATAGAGCTTTCAATTTGGAAGGAGCACAGCTCTCCAGTATATATGATGAGCTCCAACAGTCTCATCCAACTTGTATTCATTTAACTCCATTTAACAAATGAAAATCACCGATACAGACAGTCCATAATGTTATACAACTTAAACACTCATCATACAATTGGGCCAAAACCAAAACATGAGCAAGAAATGTTGCAAAACAAACCTAAACCAAAAATTTAGTTTGAAAACATACGGTTTTCTGCTTTCAGAATCCGTAAAACAAGTGTATGTTGTCCAAATTATGTCTTATTACGAAGTATTTTAACAATAAAGTCGTACAGAAATAAACTTTGTAAATATAAGAACAAGTTATGATCAAAAGATCCGCGATAATTTTCTCGTCAGTCTTATATATCATGCTTGGTATCGCTGGAATCTAGAAATTCTGACCTTTCTAATGCACCTAAACGCATCTTGACTCGAATCACTCACGGGCAATGGGAAACAAAGCTGTCAAACTCCACATTTCATAGTCACACTGACATAAATCTATGTTCTTGTCAAAGTATTTCACCAAGGCATATGTTATTTTTGCCCAAAATGGCAGATTTGAGTTACTTACACATCTGCAGCGATTATAAAACACCAGAGAGACAGAATGATGGGCTGGAAGAGAAGCCCAGCACCATCTTGTGCCAAACTTCACCTCCAGTTCCAGGCAACCTTTCGCTCGTAGTACTTCGATACAGCCACCAGATGGCGACAGTCATCAACAATCCACATACCAATCTCTTCAGCTTGATGAGAGGAATCTGTGGATATCTCATACAGCACTGTAGACACTTCCATTCTCAATTTATCTGCTGTATAGCATGGATCTCTCCGGTCATATATGAATATTGATCAATATTCATTGTGTTTATTACTATTTCAGTTTTTTTGGTAGATTTATGTCATTTGTAACATGGCTATATGGAAATAGCCACAGTAAACATGGCCAAAACATTGAGACCGCCTGAGTATAGCTTTATAAATTGTATCATGAATGTTGTATTTTTGTGTTTTTTCTGCAAATTTATAGTATAGTTTAGTTTTAGTCAGAGTAGGAGAAGACATTCAGTTGCATCATTGTCTATGGGATCTTGGTTTTAATGGTGATATTGCCTTTGAAATTTAGATTTCATAGTAGGCGAGGATGAAAATCTTATTTTTTCTTTTGTTGCATCTCCATTGTCATCTCTAAGGTTGAGAAGCATATTGGTCTGCACCATACTGCACCGCCTAGTGGAGCTTCAGGTCAATCCGACATTTGTTTTATGAATTAAGAGTTTTTACAGGACAGGCCACAACAGGTGCTTGTAAATGGTTTGAAATCCAATAAGTTGATTTTAAACACAGGGCTCCCCCAAAGGTTGTGTTTTATCCCTCTTTCTCTTCTCTGTTTACACCAACAACATATCCTGCAGGAGTGAAGGAATGACACTTTTAAAGTACGCGGATGACATTGCTCTAGAGGCACACCTGACTGGCACCAATGCTCTGTCTGAATACTAGAGGAGTAACAGTACACAGAATTCACAGTTCATTATGTACTTTGGTTTTGGGGTTACAATTCGGTACGTTTTTGGTACCATAGGGAAATCAAATCATTTATTTTGAAAATGATAATGTTCAATAGTTGTTCATTGGCCATAATGCTTACCTTAATAACTAAGACACTCAAATACTGCCATATTGTCAATAGAAAATAAATAAATAACAAAAATAAATTACAGAAATATTTGTAATGTAAATGTAACCCAATATTCCCCCGGGGATTCATAAAGTATTTCTGATTCTGTAATACTCCATCATAAGACTCTGACCGGTTGATAATTCCTGAACTGAACTGTAGCTTGTTCATACAGGGCAGGCACAACGGACTGACTGAAATACACGTGTGAAGTCATATTGTGGCGGGGCTCAAAACACTTTGACCATAAGCTTTAATTCTCTATTGTCCACGATCAAGTGTGGTCACATACGCAGCGATAAACACTATCATTAGTTACTTTGGCACAGTTTGAATCTGCAGTTGGAGGCTGCTTGAATGCTGTGGGGAGAAGGACTCGCAATCCAGTCTGTTTTTGGTGACTTTTAATGTCAGCAAGGACATTTTAACCCTGGTTTACAGGACACTAATTGAATCCATACTCACCTTCAACGTTTCATCCTGGTATATCGCCTTCACCACCAAACACAAAGGAAAACTCTCCTACATAACTAATCAGGCTATCAAAATAATTGGTTCACCCCAAACTCCCCTATCTGAACTGTACACCCAGTCAGTAATCAGGAAAGCCACTCTGATCATAGCTGAGGTTTTCCAAGCCATAGATTTCTGGCTATAGTCTATATTGCTTCTGATCCTGAATGAGTAAATTCAGAACCAATCTAGTCTCAGTTTATTGCAAATGACATGTTTGTTTTTTCATGTGTGGAAAAAAGTCCATCTCGTCCACAATTTACTCTCCGATTGCTTAAGGAAAACATGTCTGGCGATGGTTTAAAGGAGAACATATCAGTATACTGTATGACGGCCGAATGCATTTATTTGTTTAAGGCAGAGATAGTTTTGTTCTATACTAGTCCTGTAATTGACCTTTATCTTCCTTTCTTCCACCCCTCCATCCCCTCTGTAGGAACTCGAGATAAAGAATGAGCAGCAGCAAAAGATCCTGAGAATAAAGACTGAGGAGGTCGCTGCCTTCCAGAGGCAGAGACGCAGCGGCAGTAACGGCTCTGTTATCTCATTGGAAGAACAACAGGTGGGACAAGAACCTCAAGGAGAGATTATATCTCTCCTAACCTTGAATTCATAGAGAACAAACTGCCTTTAAACCCCAGAAGAAAATTAGTCATACAATTGTTTGATTTTTAAGAATTTTGGTCAAGATGCCTGGAATTTTTCTTGTGGGGCTGTCACTCCCCATTTTGTGTGTCTGTGTCTCTATTTCTGCATGACGTGCGATCTCTTGTGTCTTGACTCCTTGTGAGCAGAAGATTGAGGAACAAAAGCGCTGGCTGGATGAGGAAATGGAGCGGGTACTGGGCCAGAGGAGAGAACTGGAAGATCTGGAAGGAGAGCTCACTAAACGAGAGCAAATCCTGGCCAAGAAAGAAGCCCTACTACAGGAACGCAGTGAACTGGAGACCAAGAGGCTACGCTCCAGTCAGGTATTAACAACCACAAACAACTCCATTCAGGGACACAGAAAATAGCAAATACTGAACATTTTTATTCATCTTCCCTCCAGGCCCTGAGTAAAAACCTGGTGACGCTTACGGGGCGCATTGAGTCACTTGAGCAAGAGTTGAGTGAGAGGAATGGTCTTCTTCGCAGCAGCAGCGCGCAAGACTCACAACAGATTCGCCAAGAAATTTCCAACCTCCGTCAAGAGAAAGATTCACTGCTTAAACAAAGAGTGGAGCTGGACGATAAGCTGCGGCAGGGTAGCCTGCTCTCACCTGAGGTCAGATATTACTGTGACGTTCAAGCAGCAACAGAAAAAAAAGACACGTATAGGATATGTTTTTTTTTTTATTTCATAGCACTGACAGCTGAACGTATTTATAATTTTGTGGCAGAGAAAGATCAAATAATTTCAAAATAAGAGAGATATTGCTGTGCAACAAACCTGAATTAAGTACTTCACATGGCAATAATAGGAAATATGACTAGAAAACATGTGGCAAGCAGTAACAAATTCTCACTGGAAGCTGTGATATCACCTGTTTGTGACTGAATGTTCATGTTTACATTTTCACTGAGTCCCTCTGTTCCCTCTGACATTTGTAGGAGGAGCGAACACTGTTCCAGTTGGACGAGGCAATCGAGGCTCTGGATGCAGCTATTGAGTACAAGAATGAGGCCATCACTCAGAGACAGAGACAGCTGAGGGCTTCTGCCAGTATGCTCTCCCAATGGGAGATGAACCTTATGGCCAAACTCAGTTACCTGTCTGCCTCGGAGACCAGAGCTCTGCTGTGCAAGTACTTCGACAAGGTCTGTGCAACGCTCAACATGAGATTCTGATTTTTTTTTACCGTGTTCTCACCTTCTTCAGCATTGCAAAATGCCATATGTACTACATTTTTGGTTACACTACGCTAATGTGATTTAAACATCCATCACATTAAACGCCCATTAGTAATGGCAACACCTGTTCACTCTTTCATAAGAAAACTGAGCAAGGTGTCAGACTTCGCAGGGTAAGACTCTTTGTGTCTGAACTCAACAATAAAGTAAGTAATGTAAGCTGAAGAGTGTTGATGTTTCCTGCAGGTGGTGTCTCTGCGTGAGGAGGAGCGTAAGTTACAGCTCGCCCTGGCTGAGCTGGAAATGCAACTGGATGAGCAGCAGAAGCTGGTGCAGTGGTTGGAGAACGCCCTCGATCGCACACAGCTTGACACAGATCGCCGGCTCACACAACAGCAGAAGGAACATGAGAGGAGCGTGCAGCTCTTACTGCAGCAGTGTCGAGGTGCAGATCACATGGATTTTTTACTTAAAAAAAATAAATATATAAATATGTTTTATCTCTACCTAAAAAAAAAAAGATTGCCTGCATGTGTTTACGCGTTTGCACCTCTTAAAATATAAATATAAATCCCTCACTCTTTGGTCACTGGATATGTTTTAAATTTATAGGTAGAATAGAAATTGGATCAAAGTGAGGGTTTTGCCAAAAGTAAAGTTATTAACCATTTTAGTTAGCATATCTTCTACATTTTATATAGTTTTTATTAAATTATTTTCATAATCATCTTATAAAATGTGTAGCATTCTCTCATGTATGTGTCCTCCCGCCCCCACAGAGCAAAAAGACGAGGGCCTGGCAGGAAGGCAGCGGCAGTATGAAGGATGGATCCATAATCTCAGCAAGGAGCTAAACCACTACAAGGCAGCAAATCTGGAACTAAGCAACAAACTGAGGGAGCTCTGTGGTTCAGTCAGCCAGCCAAAAGAACATGCTAAAGGTAGGAGTATTATTAGATCAACTAGATAACTAGTTACTAAAGCTGTCAGATACATGTTCTGAAGTAAATAATACAAAAATTTCCCTCTGAAATAGTTGAGTAGAAGTAAAAAGTAGCTTAAAATGGAAATACTCAAACACAATACAAGTGCATTAAAATTGTACTTAAGTATATTGCTTGTGTAAATGTACTCAGTCACTTTGCACCACCGATGTTTAGCTTCAAACTTTTATTTGCTTTGCCCTGGTTCATGCCTGAATGCTACTTCTTCATTTACACGCAAGTGTAGATCATCTGATATCTGACATCCTATTTCTTTGTTCAGGTATTTTGGCCCTCAGATCTCTCTCAACATTTGTTTTTATATTCAGTAAGCTTTGAGTAAGCTCCGAGTAGTAGCACTCAAGTCTGTTGGGTAATACTCACTGTTAAGAATAATGTTTTACGGCAGCTCTAACTGTCCTTTTGACATGTGTTGTCTTTCAGTTGTGGCATCTGATGGTAAACCAGCAGGCATTGGCAGCATGGAGAAGCTGAGCCGCTGTCCTGAAGACAGCCTAGGAGGCAGGGGGACAGGCCAGTCTGACAAACCTTCCAGGTCCAGGGAGGAAATGCGTGAACTGGTGAACACCCCGCTACCGTCCACATGGAGACGCTCCTCTCTCCCCACAGAGGAACCTGCTGTCATGGAGGAGTTATGGCTTCAAGCAGCTGGGGACGTTCCTGTTAACCGTGTAGTTCAAACTGGTATGGGGTCCTGGGGCGGGCCAGCATCCCTGCCTGTGGTTAAGTCTCGCAGAGAGTCCCGTCACTCCAGCCTCAACATCGGACCACTGACTTCAAACAATGCATTAATTGATGTGCGGAAGAATCCTGTCTGAAAAGTATTGTACTACTTAAGACCATTCACATAGATTTTTGTTCTGTGGTTTCTGAAATACTTTGTCTCATTAACCGTCTTTAGTTTTTGTATTTCAGTTTTTGTACTTGTATATAAAGTTTTTTAATGAACAAGGACACCCACTGATTTTTATATGAAGCACTTTCAAAAAAGTAAAGTTTTATGTTTCCGTGTCATACAGTAATTGGTAGCTATATGGTCTTGCCAACCATGAAAGTCAATATGAGGTGAATCATTTGCATCATTACAAATTGATGCTCTCTAATCATGTAGTATTTTTACACTCTACAGTATTTTATATTAAAATGTTTTTGCCTCTCACACTAATCTGGGTTGTGTTTTTTTCGTTCATATTAATTTCTCCCACAACTTGAGACACGAGAATGGGGAAATGATTTTTGCCGTTTGGTCTGTGATCCTTTTTAGATCGATGGTCAGGTTGGATTTTATCACAATTGATGGAGATTCTAAACTATGACTTTTT
>CAKAKR010000103.1:42956-98948 GCA_916700685.1 Adelosebastes latens | reverse complement strand
AGACATTAAAGATACTAAAAGACTGAGCATGATGGAATCCTCCAGGGAGTAAGGGGGAGGGAGGAGGAGAGGGTTGGACTGATAGCAAAGTGGGAGAGAGGGAGGGGGGAGCCAAAGCAAACTGAAAGATAGACTGCTGAAGCTTGGCTAAAGGTAAAGTATTTAGTGAGAGAAAAGGAAGGATTGAGTCACAGAGGGGAGGAGGAGGAGGTAGGGGTGAGGAAGAGAAGGGGAGGAGGGTTTGACAGTCGGTGACCTCGGGTAAGTCTCTTCGACTGTGTGCTGATGCGTGAAACCTGAGCACACGCAGTATTAGCACGCCTCACTTACTGAACACAGCAGAGGCCTGACACAGGGCAAGGCAGCCTCCTTATATACACACCCATCTCTCCAACATACATGCATTGCAGGCACACATCTAATGCTGCACTTACCCACAGTTGCAATACTCACACACACACACACAAAGCTGGAGCCTTGTTGCAGGATAGTGTGTTAAATTCAGAAGCACAATGGTGAGTGGAGAAGGTCAGCTTAGGCCCTCCAACAGGCCCCAAGGTGCTGCCCCTTCAGCTGCTCTCTGCTGCCTGTTTACGTGTACAACTTGTGTGTTTGCTTGGCGCCCGGCCCGGCCAGCCCGTGTTTGTGGCCTCGTACAGTTGTGTGATTCACAATACGCCCGAGGCAGGTTGAACCGTAAACCAGCTCTCCCTCGCACTGTTTCTCTCTCTCGCTCTCCTTCCGTCCTCCCTGTGTGTAAGTTAATGGGTTAACAATCTCTGTCCAATAAGCAGGGATAATTGAGACAAACAAGCCAATGAGGAAATGTCACAGGAGAGCACAAGTCAAGCGAAAAACACACTGCCAGCAGCTCTCTCTGTGCGCTTGTAGTGTGTGTGGATGCGGTCTTGTGTGTATGCATACACGCAATTAAATATTAAATCAAGAACATGGGATTGTGTGTGCTATTCTTATTTGTGCACATGCAAACAAACATGTTTATGTCTGTGTGCATACCTGTGTGCGTGTGTTTGTGTGTGTGTGTGTGTGTGTGTGTGTGATCCCACCCTGTTGTCAGCTTCTTTGTGGCATGTTGTTGTAAAGCAGGATTCTCCTGCTGCGTCTGCTCTCTGGGTTCCCTCAGCTGCGTTTGCATACCATACACCTGCCCCCTGGGCGATTTCACAGACGCACACCCACATACGCCCCGTATACACACATACACACACACACACACACACTACACAGAAGTACACGCAGCACACATGTACACTCATATTTGTTAATCAAATGAGCAGCGCGTTTAAAGATCCCCTCCCTCCTCCTTCTTCTTCTGGTTCACTATTTCGTCTGTGGTTATCTGCTCTCCTGTCTAATAACAACGGGACTCGCTGAGAGGCAGCGGATCTGATGTGTTTGATATGGAGACAGATGAAGGGTTGGAGGATGCAGGTAAGAGAGCTGAGTGACTATAAAAAGCCTCATCAGAGCAGAGACGTGTGGCGCGATGCATTCCCTCGGCTGAGAACAGTGACGCTTTTGTTGTCTGTGCTAGAAAGCAGGTGTGCCACAAGGCATTGTGGGAGGGATATGATATGACGGCACATCAGGTTGTCAGCTCTGGCCAGCTTCCCCCCACCTGGCTCCCTCGAGTGTGTGTCTGTGTCTGTGTCTGTAAATGTGTGTCGGCCACAATAAGGGCTAGCGGCCATTTAAAAGGGAAATTCACTTTAAATCAGCGGTGACAGTATTCTGGAGAACATGAGGAGGTAAAGGCTTGATTTGTGAATATTAAAATGTGACTCTCAAAGCAAAAAAAATGCAAGAGGCGCCTGAAGATGTCATCAAGAGAAATCCTGGAGAATGTTCGCAGGGCTATCCACACTGCACAAATCATCCATTTTAATGAGTAACTTAAATCGGGTGTAAGTGTTAAAATGTTAGCATAATTTAGCTTGTTTCCCCTTCAGATCACTTCAGTTTTTCAGTAAAGTGTCTTTTTCATAGTGGAGTGCGTAGATTATCTTGCGTAGACATACACTGCAAAACAACAGGCACGTAAAAAGGTTTCTTTAGAAAGTGGCAGCACGGTTGTGGACTAACCAGTCGGTTTTGGCACCAGTATTCACTTGATTACTGTCATAACAGCAACAAGGAAGTCATCACAGGTTAGATAAGTTGAAAAACAAACTCTCAGGATTATGTGTATGCAATGGTTAATGCAAAAGCTTCTCTGGCCTCTACATGAAGTGCAACCAATGCTTGATTAAACCCTGTGTGGACAGTTTCTTTGCTAATAACTGAATCAATACAGTAACACACGTCTATCTGGCATCAGTGGCTTCGTACCTAGCTATGGTGTTAATGCAAATTCTGTGCTTCTGAGCAGAAATCAAACCAGATGTGCTGTGCATGTAACAGCCAGTCATTGCTGCCTTTGGCTCAGGGAGCTTGTATTATCCCACACTTTGACAAGAATTTCTCCAGACCTCTGTTGTCCTCGCTGGAAGTGTTGGGTTACTCATGCAGCGATCTGCTTTGTGTTGCCAAAGTAAATTGTCAAAATAGACTCTCTCTTTCAGTGTTGCCAGCAGGGTCTCCAAGTACATGAATCTGTTAACTTGAGACTCGCGTGTTTATCTTCACTGTCTTTTATAAACCGAGTCAGGCAGGATTAGCAGCACTAAAGCCTCATCAGTGGTTGGACGGTGGCCTGAGATTACAAAACATCCCTTCTTCCTTTTTAACTTCAGTTCCTCTTTTTTCCTCTTACTCGTTCTTGGTTTGTGGTTTCCTTGTCATGTCAGGGTTATTTATCTGTGTATCTGCCAGCAGTGCATGATCATAGGGAAACATTCATCTTTTTAAGGAATTTTTAAAATGTTTGTCTTTCTTTCTCCGTTCAAAGAATACACTCAGTTGCAGCCTTTTGTCTACTGTTCATCACCTGTCTGTTGTTTGACAGTTATTTCAAGGTCGAGCCAGTTAAGCTCTCGGTGAAGGAAAAGACGGACACATTATGCATGTGCATGTACACACCTTCACCGTCATCCCAAGGTGTGACCGCACCGGGCGACAAGGCCAGCGTCAGAGAGGAGTGTGTCTGAAGTGTTGAGGAGTGTGTGTGTGACAGTTGTGTGACATGCTTTAGATGAGTGTGTGCCACTGTGGGTTAGTTTCTTGTTGCAGACACGGATGTGTGTGAATGAGCTGTAACCGTATTAGCTGATGTGATGATAAGTGGATTTTGAGAGCAGGTGGTTGGCATACAGTGACTGAGAAACATTCAGTTTTACTTTAACCCTTGCTTGACCTCAATTTTGAATTACAGGGAGGTTCCTACAACCCTTTTTGAGGTAATGACCTAAATACTCACAGCAGTCAGTTTGTCGTCGCTGCTGTTTCTCCCTCTTCTCACCAGACTGAAAAATGTGAGCTATAATGGTAAACGGTGTCAGTCATTCCTCAACTTCAGATTTAAGGAACACCTAACAATGACCTCTGCTGTTTTTATTGCATGTATTTCCTAAATATGTTTTCAATGTGAATGAATTGTCTTGTGGACCACCTCCAAAAACAGCTTCACTGGTCCTTTGCAAAGATTCTCCAAGTCTCTGAAATAGGAATGGGCAAATATAGGATTTTATCACCTATCGCAATAAAAGAAAACGCACAATAAATTGATCATGGGGAATTTCCAGTATCGGGATAATTGTGAATATCCTCACATGAGATCATGGTAGAGCAGTGAAAAATGTAAGAAAGAACAGACTCACACAATGTTGCTATTTGTTTTGTTTATCCTTTGTTTATGCAGGGGGACCCTTATGATTTATGTTACCTTATTTAAGATTGTTTGATTTTTTGTTTTTCACTAAAAACGTATTAACTAAAAAAGATGTGTCCTATCCGTGATGCAATAAAAACATTTGTTTCTTAAAGGAATGGTGTGTAACATTTCGGGAGATCTATTAGCAGAAATGGAATATAATATTCATAACTATGTTTTCTGTAGTGTATAATCACCTGAAACTAAGAATCGCTGTGTTTTTATTAGCTTAGAATGAGTCCTTCATATCTACATAGGGAGCAGGTCGGCCATGTTGCTCCGCCATGTTTCTACAGTAGCCCAGAACGGACAAACCAAACACTGGCTCTAGAGAGAGCCTTTCACATTTTTACGTTACCTGAAGGCCACCGTAGTTCTCTGATAAGCTTGTGAAACTGCAGTAACGTGAGCAGCAGAGTGCAAAACCATGGTACCGCCAGCCACCTGACTTACGTTGCTGCTAAAGTAGTGTAATTATGGTACGGATGGCCTCTGAGCGAGACAAACGGCCTTATCACGGTTTTGCCCACGGCGATGTTACCTCAGTCTTGGAAAGGGAAGAGTGAGAGGAGGGTACTCAGTTGGTTGCAATCTGCAACCACACCGCTAGATGCTGCCAAACACTGTACCTTATCAAAATGTAAGCTAAAGTGATGTTTTAGTGTCATTTTAGTTTTAAACATGTTTTGGTGATTATCAGGATAATATCATGAATCGCAATGGATAATCATGACATGAAGTTTTCGCTGTGCCTACTCTGAAACACTACTTGAAAACATTCTTTAAAAAGCTATCCTCGTTTATGATGGTGGTGGAGAGAACTGTGTAAAAAATTGCTTCAAGATCTCTCATAGGTGTTCAATTTGATTAAGATCTAATGAATGCAATGACCATAGCACATGGTTCACATTGGACCCCTGAAACCCTGTATAGAAGCATTTGCATTTGTTATGTTTCTCCACTCTTTTAATCAGGATTTTTATTTAATTTGTCACCTGTCTGTATCTGCAGCATATCTATTAGAACACATTAGTAAGGGATAATGTACAGCGAGCCGGTCATTGTTGTGAAAGAAACCCAGACAGGGCGATGCTGCACAACAATGACCCGCTAGCTGTACATTATCCCACTTATTTCAAGGCTACTTACTTAAGAAATCAATAATTTGACACAAAAACAGTCCGCCAGGGTCGTCCGACATCAGAACTGCGCCCATAGCAACGGTCTGTTATAAAGAAATAACAGACCGTAGAACGCCATGATTGACCAATCAGAATCGAGTATTCAACAAAGCCGTGTAACAAAAGGTGTTAATAAAGTATCTGCAATCATGTCTGAAAGAGATAATAAATGACTGCTAGCTTGTAATAAAACTCATGAATACTCATAGCCTTGTGGTTTTCTCTTTTCCATGTCAACCATCCTCCTCATGGCCGTTGCACACTTCACCTCTGATCCCGACCCCTCACTTCACAGGTAAGTGCTTGAATTCATGAACACACACACACAGACACACACACACACACACACATACACACATGCATTGCTCAGTTACTGTATCTGTGATCTGAAGGCGTTGTGTGATGTTGTTGAACTCCTTAGCGAGGCCACACTCCTGGATAATGTTGCTAAGAAACAGGAGTGTGTGAAAGTGCGCAACTGACATTGGTTGCTGTCCTGTTGACACTGAGGTGAGGAGCTGTGATTACACTGTAAACACGCTGAATATCACTTGGATATAAAGTAGTTTGTGTTTTTCTCTTGGTGCTAAAGCAGAATGTCATATCTTTCGGCATCTTTTATATCAGAGCTTTTCTGTTCAGTGCTGTAGAAGCAGCGTGTGTGTGTGCGTGTGTGTGTGTGTGTGTGTGTGTGTGTGTGTGTGTGTGCATACATTTGCGCGTGTGGTGCTCAGCTGGCCAGGCGAGAGTTGTGTAATTGCAGGGTTATTGCTGCTGAGCCTGATGGGTAATGACACATTTGCAAATTAATTCTCAGTGCTAGGCTGTGATTAGCATACGGAGAGAAGCATCTCACACACAAAGACCAATACACACATGCTCACACACGCTGCGCGGGCTTCTAATCACCAGCGAGAGGTCAGGTTAAATGGGTGTGTGTAATGGTGGAGTGGGTGCGGGTCTCGGCAAATGGGGGTGAGTGAAGGGTGACGAGATATCATTTCTCGTCAGATTTGATATGAGATGACGTGCTGAAGTCCAGCTTATTTTTTATCAAATCTCTCAACTGTTACCCAGCATTCCTTCCAAAACCTTTCCTTTCCTTTCCTGCTTGCTGTGAGGACTAAGACCATGTAAGGTGGTTGGTCTCTCCGTATCTATCCGTAGGGCTGGGATGCAAAAATATTTTTTTTGACTTTGAAGAGAATCAAATTGTGATGATATGATCTTGAAATTTAGACAAAAGTATGTTTACCTTGTTCAGCTTTGTTGTCCTTGAGTTGTTCTGGTATCATAAAATGCGTATTAGTAGAGCACAATTCATAATTTTGAACATCATTTTGATTGTTTGGGTGCTTTTGCATACATTTGGCATATTGTGTTTTTTTATATAGATTATATATATACGTTTATCCTTGGGGTTGCGGAGGGGCTAGAACCAATCCCAGTTTACATTGGGTGAGAGACGGAGTACACTCATGATGATACAGATTTTAACTAGAGCTGCAACTAATGATTATTTTTATTGTCGATTAATCTGTTAATTTTTTTTTCTCAATTAATCGCTCATAGTTTAGTCTATAAAATGTCAGAAAATGGCGAAAATTGTCATCAAATGTCTCGTTCTCAAAGATATTCAGTTTACTGTCATAGAGGAGTAAAGAAACCAGAAAATATTCACAATTAAGAGGCTGGAATCAGAGAATTTGAATTAAAATTACTCAAATCTATCAATCAATTATAAAAAATAGCAATTCATTGAATAGTTGACAACTAATCGTTTACAATTATAATGTATAAATATATCTGTGGTTACATGAAGACTGTACATTGCTTTATTTCTGTTTCAAATGAATACTCAATGCTTTTTCATCTGTTACTCAATTATATAATGTTAATTTGATGTTGTCAAACATTGTGTTAACACCTAGTTCACATTTAAAAAGTAAATTGCCTAAAAAATACAAAATATTACACATCCACTGTCGTGATAAGCAACACACTATATACACCCCATATCTCTCTGTCTCTCTCTCTGACAATCCCACACCTGCTCTACAGGAACTGACCTGCTTTTTGCAATCATGTCAGAGTGCAGCAGTTTACAGTGTGTGTGTGTGTGTGTGTGTGTGTGTGTGCGCGCGTGTGTGTGTGTGTGTGTCAGTGTGTCTGAGTGTGTGTATGCACCTCCAGAGGCTGTGTGTGGTAGGGAAAGATTATAGTGATGCCTTATCTTTGCTTTCCCTGCTGTGGAGGAAGACATCTTTCAACCCCTTCCAACACGCACACACACACACACTCACACTCACACATACACACACACACACACACACACACACACACACATGCACGCACGCACACACAAACACACACACACAGGCACAACGATTGAGAGAGTGATTATATTTCTTGTGAGGGGGGGTTGTTGGGAAGACAATTGTATAGTGGGTTGACAGGAAGTGGGCATGGCAGGTTTGTGTGTGTGTGTGCGTGTGCGTGTGTGTGTGTGTGAGAGAGGGAAATCATTCTCTCTCTCTCTCTCTCTCTCTCTCTCTCTCTTTCTTCATCCCTGTCTTTGTCAGCTGACTGCTGTGCCCTCCCTCCCATCCCGTTTTCATCTTTTTTTTCCCCTTTTTTTTCTAACACCCCCTTTTCACTTGTTTTGTTCTTCCCCTCTTCCCTTCCCTTCTCCTCTGCCTCTCCCTGTTACTCCTTGATCAGTGTTTTCAGTCACACATACCGCCTCAGTCCCCAGGGAGCTTTTATAGCCTTTCAGAGAGAGAGTGTGTGTGTGTGTGTGTGTGTGTGTGTGTGTGTGTGTGTGTGTGTGTGTGTGTGTGTGTGCCGTCTTCTGCAGTGCACTTGTCAAATGTGACTCATTACACCACCTTAAATAACAGAGGACGATAGTTAGTCTCTAGCATTGCCTGTCCCTTAATAAGCAGCAAAATAAAGAAGCAGACAGATGATTCATTTCCATTACCTATCAATGTCACCCTCCATCACTAAACTGTGTACTGGGTTTCATTTTAAGGCAGCAACCTTTTAACCTCGTAACATTTTTTTCTAAATAATGTCTTCTACTCGCTGTCCCAAAAAAAAAAGCATAAAAACAAATTAAAATAAAACAAAAAGATTATTCAAGGATCTGAAATAACCTGTTCCTTTTTAAACACTTTGAACAACACTGCTATAGCAGCTGGGATGCAGAATCAAATTCAAAGATGTATTTGCAGCAATAAAAGTGTTACAGGTGCTCTTTTGGTTGTTGTGTCCTCCTCAGAACATAAATTTAGTTGACAAATTTATAGATTTTTTTGAGAAAATTTGTTTCATATTTGAGGGAACATCTGGATGCACCTAGACTGTAGTGTGTGGAAAAAAACAAATTGATCTTCGTCCACCTTTACGGAAATTGGATGCTGTATTTTTAGTTCTCTGTCTGTCAGTGTGTCGTCAGAGTTGGCGGTGTAGCACCTCGGGGGGACAAGTCACCTCTCGACCTGTCTCTCAAGGTGCGAGACACTTCAACACCTACCTCACGCACACACACTTGCGCAAAACAGCAGAGAAGCACGCACATGCCTTGCAGCGATGATAATGTGTATTGTTTGTGCACGTTCAGCGCTGATTGTATGCAATATAGCATGAAGGGTGTGTAAATGTCAACGTGTTGCACAATCTCACTTATCTGTCCTAATGTTATAGCATGCACACGTTGTCTTAATTAAACATTTACTGATTTCCTGTCTTTGGATAAATAAAAAAGGGCTTTGTTCCCGGAATAACTCCCCCTCCCCCGTCCTCTCTGCCTCCCCACATATCTCAATCTATGGACTCCCCTTCAGACACTTGCTCTCTCCTTCTTCCTTCAATCATCAGTCCCTATTAGCGATTATTTGCCCTATTTGCCTGTGAGCATGCCTTTCGCGCTCCCACTCATTCTCACTGTGCTTGTTGTGCTTGTGGATGCGTGTTGGTGGAGTGTTTTTTTCTCCTGTCCTCTGAGTCTTTCTAAAAGCATAGGACCCCTCAGTCTGCCTCCCTCCCCTTCCTCACTAAACTCCTGCCAATCCCCCCCTCTCTCTCTCTCTCCCCCCACTGTGAGTTTCATAGAATGGGTTCGAGAGCAAGTCAGCCCTCAGGGCAAACTGTCTTGCTAGAGTATTTCTCCATCATTTCTCCCTTTCTCTTCCTTTCTTTCTCTCTCTTGCCCCCGTCTCCTGCTGTTTTTTTTGGTTTGGCATGGCTGCATCCCAGAAGATAGTTAACTCCTCACCCCTACTGCCACCATCTCAGTCAGGTTTGTGTGCAGAGCAGGCGGCGGAATAACACAGCGTGTTTGTGTTTGTGTGTTTATTCATGTGTGTGTGTGTGTGATGAAGAGAGAGAGAGAGAGAGAGAGAGAGAGAAGGGGGGAAAGTCTGCTGTCAGCGCAGCATGGTGAGCAGTCTGTGCGCTAGGCTGCACAAGCCAAGTTTCCTAGACGGACACACAAACGCACCCACACACTCGCAGACAGAGACAAGGACTCTTATTTTCAGAGAAAAGAATGGAGGCGGGGGATCTTTTATATTTTCCTCTTCCAAACACGTAGCTGTTCTATTGTGAGCTGCCCTTGAAGACCCACGGCGCTCTATCTGCACTCTCTATTGGTTGATGCTTTCCTACTGTCTGATACAGTGTGAACAGATGCTCCCTTGATAGTCGTTGGCCTCTCGCTGTCAGTGGGGCTGTCCAATCAGCTGTCACCCTGACTCCGAACTGAACTGTGACCACTCTTCTCCTCGGGTGAAGCATCAGCACTGGCCGGTATTTCCCTCTCATCTGTACCCTCGCCTCCTCTATCTCTTTTCGCTCTTAACACCACCACCCCCATCACACACACACACGCACGTGTGAACGCACACACACACATTCACGCTATCTGGCTGTGTTGTTGCCTGGAGGGAGTTCATTCTGCCCTCCTTCTCTCCTCCACCTCCTTCTCTCCGTATCAGCAGTGAAAGGGAGGGCGAGAAAATGAGAGAGCGAGAAAGAGAGAGAGAGAGAGTGGCAGCAGTAGCAGAGGAAGCAGAGCCGTCTCTCCTCTGATCATCTTTCTTGGATAGAGGGATAAAAGACAGTCCCAGGAATCAGTCGTCGCTCTCTCCTGCAGGATTTACCCAGCCTGTATTTTATCCTCCCTCCCGCCTCTTTTCACCTCTTCTTGGCACTGGACCACTAGCTTTTACATCTTTCTCCGGCTGTCCCGGCTCCCCGGGTGTGTGTTTGTGTGTCTGTGTGCCTGTAAGAAAGAGTTGGAGAAAGCGTGTTTCCTGCTGCTGCTTGGAAACGGACAGCGAGTGCGTGACCCTTTGCCCGGGGGATCACGGGCAAGAGCGAGGGGGTCGAGAGCGGGGGCGTACTCAGGGGTTGACCCTTGCACCTCTCTGTCTGTGTGTATCTGTGTGACTGTCTGTGTGTTTGTGTATGCGTGTGTCCTAGCTGGCTGGGCGGTCCCAGCCTCACGCTTGGTTAGCGAGGACCAGAGAGCGGGGATGACAGGCTGAGTCCCAGCCCAGCCTTCCCTCACACAGAGCCTCATTTCTGGGTGGCTGCGAGGGCAAAGCCCCTCTCTAGCTCAGTCATCCAGGACCAGACGGCTGCCTGCACGTTTGAAACAAGTTGCTCTCTCTTCATGACACTTCAACAGTAACCATGTTTGGACTAAAAGCACCACTTTACTACTTGCCAGGTAAGCAAATGGTAATTGTGTGTTATGTGGACATTTTCATGTTTGTGTGCATTTTATGCTTGCAAATCTATTGTGTATATCCACAGTGGTATAGGCAGTGTGTACGTACGTTCTTTGTGTGCTCTGAAAAAGTGCACAGGAGGTTTGAGGTTAGCTCTGGAGTGCATCTAAGGAGACGCTTGTCTTTGTGTTGCCGGTCCTGAGGTTGGAACCTGAGATCCAGGGCTGGTAATGCTGTGTGACAGCAGCTCTCACTCTGTTTCGCTAAGCTCTCAGCCCTTTATCAGCAGGGAAGTCAGCAGGTAAACAGGACACTAAGTGGCAGCGTGTGTTTTATTCAGCACAACCACACGGCGAGTAGAGGAGAGAAACAAAATTGTGGTTTTGTATGTGCGATCTATCTATACGTATGTGTGTTTCTGTGTGTCTTTGTGTCTGTGCCGGCGATTTTGCACGCATGCATGGACACGTGCATGTTTGTGGTTTTGTGTGTGTGTGTGTCTGTGTGTGAAAAAAGAGTGAGTGCTAGGGCGGCGTGAGGTTACCGCCGGTCGGCGCTTAAGTGCGTCTCACGGCTCACTGGGCACTGATTGTGGAGAGGACAGCCAAGAGAGGGCAGTGAGAGGGAGAGAGAGAATGACTGACGGAGGTAGAAAGGGAGAATGAAAGAGAAGGGAACTTAAGAAAGGCAATATTTCACTTTCTATGCCACGTTATAGGGCTCATTCTACCATATTTCTTTTATTTGTGTGTATGTGTGCATTCATATGGAATTTTATCCAGAAATGTATTAACATTTTCCCCACTGGTTGTTTAACTGTGCATGTACACACCTGTGAATCAGATAAAAATATGCACTATGTTGTGTACAATGTGTGCAGTGCCAGCTGTTTCACTCACATTACTGTTTACATATCTGTCAAATAGTGTGATCTAAATCAGTACAAAGGTGCTAGTCCTCTGGTTAATGTGTGTTGTCATCGTTGTGTCTCCCTACAGCAGGAGTGGGTACCCTTCACTGACACTTAGCGGAGATACATTATTTATGTGCTTTAGTCAGCAGGTAGAGTGTGCAGTTAGACCATAACCAACCGCTTTAGTTTTGTCCCTCGCATTTCACTCAACAACCCCACGGCCCGATCTCATACACCCCCTCCACCATCATTTAATATTATTTATGGATATTTCGATTTTTTTAGCTGCCTTTTGCCCAGTTTTCCCCCCATCTACTCTTTCTTTCTTTCTTTCTTTTTTTACTGAGAAATGTAATTAAAAATCGTTCTTTATATCCTAAATTTGTTTTCTCTGATAGTTTTGTTAAAGCCCACAACACAGGCATACAGTATTTTGCACTTCAATTTAGATTTTCTTATGCATTATCCTTTTCTTTTACTGTATGTTTCATGCACATTGTTGCAGGTATCCTAGACACAAAATACCCCACGATTAGCAGTTGTAGATTAGGAGGTGGTGGCCCAATTTCAAAGGTTAGATTTCATCATTGTGTTTTTGACCTGCAAGTGATATAACAACTAATCCAAAGGAAACCAAAATAAACAGGTAGTGCATACCCATAATAACCCATGTGAGGGTACAGTACATCACTGGTTCAATGAAAAAAAGATATGACTTTTCTCCGTTGAATGATTTCTCAACTGTCTATAGGACTATTAGGTTATCACCACAAACCAAATGAACATATTAAAATGAGGTGATGTCGTTTGAAAGCATTTGTACCATTTTTACTTTAGACAGGCAATTTGTAACAGCTTTTTATCTACATGTACTACACTCCACTATTGTTTTTGTTCTGTACTTTCTCTTCAGCATGTCTTCACCATATCTTCTGTGTCTTGCAAGTCTACCTCTCTTGCTCAGAAGGAGGGTTTTGAAATGGAGATCTGCCAGTAAAGGCCACAGAGCGCCTGCTGTGTCTGTGTGAGAAATAAAGGCTACATACACACTGCTGTAATACATTTTCTTTTTAAAACACACAACTTTTGCTACGTTTACACCAAGCGTCCACACTACACCGCCGTTTTGAAACCGCTAAAACAGAGACGTTTGAAAACGCTGCTGACCCCGTTTTAGTTTGAAAACTCCGGGATTGCGTTTTAGTCTGGATGGGGGTAAAGACTTTTGAAAACGATGACACAGACACCCTCGTTCGCTTCCTGATTGGGTCTTATCAGTCACGACGTGTCCTTCCCTGATTCGTCACGCCCCTCTCACGTGACCCTTTTCTGGAAGAAAACAAACAACATCTGCCTCGACTACCAGTGGTTAATTCAACATGGATACCGAATTACATGTGTTGCTGACCTTTTCTATTTTAGCATCTGTTGTGCAGTTAAATTCTACATTTTATAATGCTACTACTGCCTACATGCGCAGAGGGCAAGCTATTACTCCAGATACTACCCACAATGTAGTAAAACGTTGATTTGTAACTGTTTATTTTTTTAAGTAAATTTGACATTTGTGAGAGAGAGATACCTAGTAACCTAGTAGCAGCCTAGTATTGGAGTATCTTTGTGTGAGGGGGTCATACAGAGGGAGGAAGGACTCGATGTTGTACTTGCTATATGTGTGAGAGCTTTTGACCACAGTGACGGTTGGATCAAACAAGGAGAGAGAGGGAGTGATACACAAAGGACATTAGAGAGGAAATAGGAAGGATGAAGAGAGATTAGAGAAGAAAGGGTTGCTGGCTTTCACCTCCTCTATCTCCTCACCTTCCTCCTCTGTCTCCTCAGGGCTTTCTCTTTCTGATTCCCTGACTCCCCTCCAGCACCCAGCCATCTCCTTCATCTCCCTTCTCATCCTTCTCGTCTTCTTCCTCTTCCCTCATTTGCCTCTTGGTACATCCCTCCCCATCACTACATGTGTGTATATGTGTGTGCGTTGCCCCTTTCGACCCCTAAACCTCCCACACCAACCTAGCCCACAGCAGGAGAGCCACAAGGGCCAAAGCTGGTGAGGTGTGTGTGTGTGTGTGTGTGTGTGTGTGTGTGTGTGTGTGTGTGTGTGTGTGTGATGGTAAGAGAGCAGTGAAAGTGGAGAAAGAAATAGATTAAGAGAGAATAACAGTGAGGAGATAAAGGTGGAGAGGAGAAGCACTTGAACTTGGGTTGCATTTACATCAGCAGAGCCAGAGAGCAACCACTTCAAAATGGAGCATGGTCACTCCTTCTCCATATGCCTCTTTCTCACTTTTACTCACCTCCTGCTTTTATTATCTCCATCAGGTGTAATTCTAGCTGTCTGTCTGTCCATGGCTAATCTCACATACTACTGGACCCATCAGCCTGATATTTTCTGTGCTCATTTATGACTGTACGCTCAAGGGCTTCTCGTGGTTGTGGTGATTCACAAGTTTTGAAAAGCCTATTTTATTGAATGTTTTATACCGTCATTAACTGCTGACTCCTCGCTCCTCTTAATCGGCCGGTAGGGGGAATGGGAATGGGGTGGATGATTCAGTATCAAAAGGCATTTCCGCCAATCGGCTAGGCTAAAAACAAGCCTTACCTAGTCTGTTGAAGGCCACATTTTGGCCTTTGTCGTGGCTCAAATCTGACATCCATAGACAGGTTTGATCTCATTTTGAACCGAAGCATCTGCAGATTAATCCTATACCCGATATGTTAGGATCCACTAAAGTTAGGCACGATATGAGATGAATAAATCCCAGTTTTTGTTATCTTTGCTGCCATCTTCACTGTAAGGAAGCCGAGAGGGAAAACCGAGTGAGATTCAACTCTTCTTTGTTCGAGAGGGGAGAGGGAGTCACCGAGATCTGCACTCTACCGAGTGCACTTTTCTAGTTCTTCTTGCTATCTGTCCCTCCCTCCTCCCAACACCGATCTGCATCCTTCCTCCTTCTATTCATCTTCCTCCATACCTCCCTCCTTTATTCTCCAAGGTGATTTCAGAGAAATCCTTCTTTAAACCTCTTGTACTGTGTGTGTTTTGTTTGTGATGGCTGTGTGCATTTTTCTGCATATCTTTCTGGTATGTGTGTGTGTGTGTTGTGTGGGCTTGTATTCATTCCTGTGTATGTGTGTTGAAGTTGACTGCTCAGATCTATGGGATCACTCTCCGCTGTTGTTGTTTTCCCCCCCAAACTGTCTGCGCTTATAGCCTGGGGGTAAAGCAGTAAGAAAGAGGAAGAAGAGGAGAGAAAGTGGGATGGACAGACAGAGAGGCAGAGAACAAGGGAGTGAAACAAGCAAAAAAAAAAATTAAGTGATGCTGAAACCGCAAACCACAGAGGCAAGCGGGAGAAAAGGGGAGAGAGGTTAAAGAGCAAGAGGGGCTAGACAGGCTACAGACAAGGTTTTGAGTTGCAGATACTGAGGAGCATCAGGTATTGCTCACCAGCGTTTCCCTTTGCTCAGAATCAGTTGCAGTAGACAGATTAATTCAAACAACCAATTTGTAATCCAGTCCACTAGTCAGGACTGCATACGGGACAGATTGAAATAAATGGGTAACTGACTTTACAATATACTGAGAGAGAAGCAAGAATAACGCATAAACAAATCCAGGACTAAACCCGTCTGATTGCTGTGGTCTTCTCTCTTCCCGTCTCCCTGGCTCTCTCTGAAAATCAATTCCTAGAGAACACAGCGACGTGGACAAAAAGCCTTTCTCCTCACACACACACACACACCAGGGTAATCAATATGTGTGCGAGAAATGCTGGGTGTTGAGCCCTTGATCAGAGTGTGGACTAATCACTGGTGATTACTGAGCACTCTGGTTTAGGACCACAGAGAAGTGTTGGGTGTGGAGAGCTTTTTTTTTTTGATAAATGTGCATAGTGTGCATCTGCTTTTATGTGTTCGGAGCCATCACACACTGGTAACCTTAGCCAAGGGAGGGCACTCATTGATAAAACCAGCAGAGGAGTCCATACTGTGTCAGAAGATTATCTGTGCAGTAGTGTAATCATTATATCCAATTAACTACTTTGCTTCTTCCAACTCTCCGTTCCTAGCTGAAGCCATCTCCTCCGATCAATTCCTATAAATCTCCCCGCTGCGTCTACTACTCTCTTTATGCTAGCGTTTACTCATGTGTCACCGGTCTCTCTCCATCTTTCTCCTCCTCCCTCTGTGCCTTTATCCCCCAGTTCACTCTATCATTGTATTCATTTATCTATGTTGCTCCCCCTCTGCTCCTCGGCCCTTCCATCCCTCCATCCCTCCCACTCCATGTGCTCTGACAGCTCTGTCATTAGATGGCAGTAGCGGCAGTAAAGCAGTCACAATGATGGACTACTAGCTCCCTCACCCTTTCTCTCTCGCACACTCTCTCCCTCGCTCTGCCCTTGCTATAAAAGCTCTGAACCGTTCTCTGTGTGGCATCTGTTCCGCGCCAGTCCGCAGGTGGCACTGCCCCGGTCATGGCCGTAAAGGTCGGCGATGGCGCGTCTCACCGGCTGCCCCGTTAGCCTCCTCGTAAACCTGTGACTGTTAAACCCTGACCCTGCACACCTGTGGCCTCGGCTCCTCTCTGGATACAAGCCACCGCCAGCAACAGTGTCGGGGGAGATCCTGAAACACACACACACACACACACACATTTTTGTATGACTATACTTGTGAGAACCTTTTATTGACTACATGCACAACCTCAAACAAATCATTATTCAAACGTCATCACTCCAGCGCTGTACATGGAGGAATGGTTCAGTTTGGGAAATGCATGCCAAGAGTAAGATGAGATGATCGATACCACTGATCATCTCATCTAACTCACAGAAAGAAAGCTAGTAATCATAGTTCCCAAAATGTTGAACTATTTCTTTAAAGTGCGGGCCGATTATTTATTTAATTTTTTAAGGTTTTTATGTCATTCTATACCTTCACAGTGGTGCCAAAGTATGTAGGTTTTAGTGTCAAAATGCTATTTTCCCAAGCTCTTCTGAAAACGTTCTCCCACATGACCTGACATAGTTTCTGCATGATGACGCTGCTACATGTACAGTATATATACATTCTAGTGTATTAATGTTACATACAGTAACTTAGATGGTGGTCGGCACACTCCCAGTTTGGAGAAGCAGATAGGATTATCGGCACAGAAGCTAAGCTATGTATGCCACGTTAGTTTGGATCCGAAAGTCACACAATAACACAAACAAACTAACTAAGTGATGCTGCAGTAAACCAGCAACTCTTGTGTTCTGCGAGGTAAAATTACTGTTTTTGTGAATGGAGTCTGGTCTGGTAGCTTTGAAGAGCACGATATAACGGCTTCATTTTACCGTCGGAAAGGGCTGTCTGATGGTTAAGGTAAAGCTGTGAAAATATTCTAAATATAGCCTAAACTGATATTGATTTAAAATACGTTTTTTGATGCTCCCATCCACAGCCGCTTTACATCGCCGTCAGACAGCCCGTTCTGACAGTAACTGAAGATGTATATCCCTCTCTTCAAAGCCACCAGACTATATTCACAAAAACAGTCATTTTACCTCGCAGAACGTTGCATTATACAGTACATACAACCCCACTTCAAAAAATCCAAACTAACCCTCTCAGTTATTTCCAAACTTTACACAGCTAACTTTGACTCAGCTAGTGCTAGCATTCACATTATTCATAACCTCATTGATTAGCTGACTTTGGAAGCCTATGTCACTGCTTTTTGCAACGGCTGAGTGGGTATTTCCATTTGAAAAGCCAGAACAGAACGCAGAAGGACCCGCCCTTTAAATATAATAATGAAAAAAAAAAGGACTTTTCAGCTTATTATTTCCATCAGGACATTTGGTTCTCCTGCCTTGGAACACTCACAGATACACCTGCACACACAAAAAGGAAAGAAAAAAACATAATTCAGAGACACACTATTCCAACAGACATTCGGTGAGCTAACAGGTGCAGGGGGTAATGGGGGCTTTGCTGGTATCACAGTAGCATACTACTATGATTTATGGACTGCAGTCAGCTCTCTTCCTCCCTTCCTGTTCCCTCTGCTAGTCTTGTCAGTTTGGCACCAGGGAGATGCAACGCTGTTTGTGTATAGTGCATTGTGTTGTACGTGGGTTTGTTTGTTCTGCTGTGGCTGTGGACAACGCACACACACACATATAGAGGCAGCAGCGGGATGGGAAACGGTTTCTTCACAGCTGTGTGCAGGGATATCAGTTGGCAGGTCTTGTGTCTCACACTCAGAGTGCTTGTCAAACACTCGGCTGTCATGACGGACACTCACCTCTGCTCTTTGGCGTTAAGTCGCCGTGAACTGACATGAACCCCATTTGGAATGCGCGAGCAATGAGTGTGTGGGCTCAGTTGTAATTTGTGGTTGAATGTGTGTGTGTGTGTATGTTGTCACCTCTCTCCTGAAACATTATTCCAGCAGCAGAAATAGTCGAGCTCTAATTGCCTTCATCTTCCTTTGCCTTCACTAATCAAATTAGACTACAGAGAATCCTAATTAAACCCAGCCTGCATCTGATGGCGCTGGGTTCACACACACACACACACACACACACACACACACACACACATTCTCTTAAGGACCCACAATACTACACGTTGACACATGTGCACGTAGTCAGTATTATTTTTCACTTATGTGCACTCAGATGAGTAGCGGTTTATCATTAGAGAGCAGAGTGGTGACTAAAGAATGACCAAAGTGCATTAAGAAAGCTAGGATGTAATGCTGCACTCTCTTAGGTGGTTTGGGTCATTGATTTGTTATAATATAGTAATGCAATAAATAATAAAGATGCTCAGAGGAAGCAATGATTTGTGTAAATTGAGTCGTTGTTGTTGTGTACATGAGAGAAAGAGAAACAAAATTGAATGTGAAGATGTATAGAAACTGGTATGCAGAGAGATAGAGAGGGTATGTGAGGCAGATGGTAGAGTTTATCATCTATTTAAGGTGAGAACTTTTATATCGATTATGGCCTTTACAGGACTGTTGACGCAGCATGTACCATGACACCATGTTGGTCCCAACTCCTGAAGGTTAGGGTTGTGCTCGACATAGTGCGTGTTAGCTGATTAGACTATTGATCCAGACAGGCCGGCGGCTGTGTTTATTCATTCATTTAACATAATGAATTAGAAGAGCTAAGGTGCATGGATAGCTGTTTAAGATGACTGTATATAGATTTGAAAATTTAGTTATATCCCACTTGAATGAGCGGTAAATATTTTGCAGACCCTGGATGTACAGATGTTAAACTTTTTTCCCACAAAACTTATGAGTAGACTTAGACAGAGGAAGACATTTTTATTTTTTTTTATTTTTAGGAATCTGCATTTGTAAACTTTATAAATACAGATTAATGTGTGTTACAGAAAGGTATGTTAATAACCATGCCTTAACGCTCACACACATGCATAGACAGACAGATGATAGTGGATATCTGTTGCCAGATGACCCTCCTCTGCAGGGCAGCACAGGTTCAGTTACATTTTATCCACTATCTTCCTGGCAGAGCACCTGCTGGCTGGCTAGACCAGCAGGCTTCAGTGTTCAGCTGAGCAATCAGGTCCTCACACTTTAAAGTTTTAATAAACATGTACACACTCACTTACACACACTCACACACGTCCGCACACTTGAAAACTGGAAAATGTCATCGATCTCAAATGTTCCCTGCCCTTTTAACGGCACCATAAATGCACGGCGGGTAGAGAAACGAGCACAAAAAAAGGAGATAGATGAGGTTAGAGGGAGAAGCAGGGTAATCCTCCCTCACTTCCCGGGGTAATTAGGAGTGTGTGTGGCTAAGATTTATGAGGAAGAGGAGTGGAAAACAGAGAACTGTACCACCCAGAGAGAGGGTAATAGGGATGTGGAAACCGCACCTTTTCTTCTCTGACAAACTCTGTAGACTGTGTGTTTGTGTGTATATTTTAGTGTACGATTTTTTGTAGTGGATGGGGGCGGCCTTTTAAGCTGGCAGCTTTCCAATCATTAGTCGATGGGATTTCAGAGCTTAGCCATCAAAGCAACCCCTTTGCTTAAGACAAGGAATAAAGAAAGTGCAATTTGCCTGTGTTCAATCCTCTCTCCTACTCTTTGTTCCATGTGTTAAGCATCTGCCTTTCTTAGTATACCCCCGCGACAACGTAGTTGGGGGTATATAGCGCTCGTGGGGAGCGTGGCACACTTTAGTTTCCGGAGCAGAACTCGGAAACTATTTAACTTAGGAACTTCAAATTTGGTATGATGGTTGACAGTGTGGTCTAGTTGTGCCTTTTGGGGGTTAGAAGTCCAGGGTGCCCAACATTTTTTCAAATTTTGGCCAAAAACTGCAATGTATTTTACTTACAGCTGCACATTGAGCATTTGACTACTCCCCTATTTCAGTAGGGGTCAAGCAGTGAGCGGGGGTATGTGAGCCATTCTCGCTTTTGCCTTGTATAGACATGCAGATACTGTCTCTATGTGCACTTTGTGATATAGTAAAAGCTAGTATACTGTCACCTACCTCTTACTGCCACCAGCTTTCTGTCCGCACGCAGTCATGCTCAGTAGCCTTCCTCTGGGCCTGGTGGGTCACTTTCTACAGTCTCCTGGGTCCTGAGAGAGTTGACGCAGAGTGCTGCAGTGTTTATAGACAAAGCTTGTAAATACCTGTGTCACCAGGGGGCTTCTCTCTGCTCACTATGTGAGTGTTGGAGGGGTTAAGGATGAGCGGCCGATGACCTCAGGGTGTCAGCAGGAGGTGGGATTGGTCATAGAGGTTTAGCAGGTCCTTGGTTGTCAGTTATCTTCACCACATTCAATGGTGTAATGAATGAATAACCTATGTCTTCTACTTTATTTGCCGAGGTAGGCTGTGTGTTTGTGTGCTCGTGTGTGTGTGTGTGTGTGTGTGTGTGTGTGTGTGTGTGTGTGCGTGTGCGTGTGCGTGTGCGTGTGCGTGTGCGTGTGCGTGTGTGTGTGTGCCTGGCCAATACATTGGTAAGCTGCAGGTCGTTGACCGGTATTGGCTTATCATAGATATCAGTATCAGTGTATGTATTCACTGGCAGTTCTTAAAAAAGGAAATGTCAGTACATACAATGTTTTATAGGCTGCATTTTTATGTATAATTGAGCCGTATATTTTGCAAATTTCATATATTTTGAAAGTATTTTTATTTTTAGTGCTGAAACTATTAGTCAATTAGTTAATTAGAGTAGATTGAAATGTGTTGCTTTTGTTCTCCCGCACGCACCTGTATTAACTGGACAGTCTAGCTGCACCATAAATTACATTTATATAACCACAATAACACAAAATCATATTTTTCCATTCTTTTCAGGGTGATGACATCATAAAATATGACGACAGATATTCGACACTTCATTCAAAAACCTCAATAGAAGCTTTGAATGTAAAAAAAAAGAAGACAATCAAAACAGCCCTAGTTGCTTTTCTAAGAAACCTCTAGTTAATTGGATATCATTGGGGGGATTATGAAGACATATCCTACAACTTCAACTGGGATATTATGCTTGAATTCTTCCACTACAAGCAAAACAAGACTTTTTGCCAACTAAAGGTTTTGATGCAGAAGATAACGACGGATTATTCAATAATGAAATAATTATTTTCTGCAGCCCTTGTTATTTTTCAATTCGCTTTTCTGAGCTCTTAATAAGTAACCTAAGTTGAAGAGGCCGTGCCAAAAATTGTTACGTGCTTATGTAAAAAAAAAATATATATATATAAAATATTGGCCGATATAGCTTAATCAGATTGTTTTCCTCCTCAAATATTAATATCAGTATTTGCATACCGTATGTGTGTCTCGAGTAGGAGTGTCAAAAAGAGATAAACGCACAAAGGCAGACCGAGACAGAGAGAGAGAGAGGGAGGTGTAAGGTTTATCTGCCTGACTCCACGCTGTACCTGCTGGACTTGGCAGGGACAGGCGCTGTCATCTGACCCTCTCCTCTCTTTCGCTGGCT
The DNA here is from genome assembly GCA_916700685.1 of Adelosebastes latens. NCBI lineage: Eukaryota > Metazoa > Chordata > Actinopteri > Perciformes > Sebastidae > Adelosebastes > Adelosebastes latens. The sequence goes on along the minus strand of CAKAKR010000103.1, from coordinate 77,264 downwards.
CGAGGCCAACCTGCCCTGGCCGAGCCAGGCACATCGGATTAATATCTGCTGGGCTGTTACGTGGCTCTGTCCTTACATCACTGTCCTCTGCTGCTGACTGTACGGTGAAGCTGAGGCAACGGACGAGACGCATGTCGAATTACACACACACACTGGTGGTCACACTGAGGCAGCAGGTTGGTGCCATACTGGATTTCAGTGTCTTTGAAAAGGGTGCATTTTCTGCACACTACTCTTGAAATTACGACATTTATTAACTCAATACATCAGTCTAATGTTCCGGTCCATACAGTATTTCATCAGCGTATGAATTCTCCATGAATTGCTCCCATTTTCAAGATATTGAGCTCCTATCCGAGCCGACGCACCTGCATGACAAGTAGTGCATGTGCAAGTTTTTCCTAATCTGCTAGCCGTACTGGATTTCAGCCATTGGCCGCAGGGTGCCAAAGTGAGAGACATGGAGTGAGAGGCTAGTGATTGTGGAAGTCTGCAATATACTTGACTTTTTAACTTCTGTCTTGGAGGATTCAGGCGAATAAGTAATGTAGTAATGTACTTAATCAACAAAAGTGAGAAAATATTGCTTGTTAAGTTTCCTGGTATACCAGGCAATGAAGAAGATAAGTTCAGGTTCAGTTCAGTTCTATCCAGATAAAATCACAAAAAGATACTGGAAGAAAGGATAAGTGCATTAGAAGAGTATATGTGTGTTATGTTTCTGTGTCTGCATATTGCGTTCACAGAAAATCTCTAATCAGTACTTCTTGGCTTTGTTCGAGTCGCAAGCCTTTCATATTTTGTTACATGTTTGCTGAATAAAAGGAATATTTTCAGAGAAGATGCTGAAGATTTCCCCAAAGAAATCCTGAGGAAGAAAGTGAGAAAATTTTATTATTTTGGAATTGTCCCCGAATTTGCTTTGCTTGGTCTAGATGTATCTTCAATATCAAAAAACTCCACACAAAGACTGTGCACTCTGAAGTATTAGAGGATCTCTGAGTTATCAGTCCACATGCAGGAGCCTATAGCTTGCCAGTTTTTACTCTGGGAATTTTATCATGACAATAGTGAAGCCGCCTCGGGGCCCTTTTAAGCTTCCCTCATTTCATTTCCATCTCTATTGCTCTCCGAGTTCAGTTACATTTGGCCGTGCATCACCATGGCAGCGGACACTGGCCCTCATGTCTGACTCAGACATCATCCAGAGCATTTCAGCTCTGAGTGAGTCATAATGAGTCCCACTCTCCAGTGCTACGGCGCTGAAAATAGGCTCACTTTCCTCCTTAAGATTCCTCTGGGGACAGCGTCTGTGATCATCTCTCAAAACGCTCCTTTCATTCGGCGACAAACATGAACCAAAATAAAAAAGAGCTAGGAATGTTGGGATCCGGCCAAGTGGATGAAGACAGTTTTTCCTTGTGAACAGGATATGCACACAAGGACAGAAAAACACAACGTAAACACATAAAAACTGTTCATACAAACGGAGACAGACCTCTATTTTCTCCTATCATTTACTTGTATGCACATAAAAATAGTTCAGAAAGTCAAACGCGAGCCTAAAGTTGATCACTTTAACTTCCCTACTAAACTTCACTTCTCTATTTACAAAAAACCTGATCAAATGCATGTCTCCAATTTATATTTCGCATATGCAAACCATGTTATGTAGTTTCTTTTTAAGTGCTACTATTTTGCATATCCTGTATGCAAAATATATATATTTTTTTTTAGAACTTAAAAAGCACCTATACTTGTAAAATAAAAAATAATAAAAAAGTTTTGCCTGTAATACAGTATTTGGTATATTTTTTTAAACTTTATGATAATCTAAAATAATCTAAATAAAGTCAGTGTGAGCAGTTTCTGGCCTTGCACCACAAGTTTATAAAGAAGGAATAGATGAACCTATACAGAGAGTAAGAGGTTAAATCACCTTCTAACAAATCAAGATAAAGCGCTGTGCGGTAGGACTGAGATTCATTTGGTTTGCATGCAGTGTGAGTTCGTCACATTGGTTTCTGTGACACAGCCTCCAGGCCCACAGTTCTGCTAAATGAGAAGCTTCCTTTTTTATTGTGATGGGAGGCGAAGACGGAGGAGACACGAGGAGGGAGGGATATTTCCCCGCCTGAAATTTGTAAATGAGATTTGCTAACCCTGGGCACGACATTCATTCTGGGTCCAACGTCTGAGGAAAATAGTAATTTCTGCCTCTATCTCTGAAATCTATGCACTCCAACTAAGATAATGTGGCACAGTCTCTGTGCTGGCCTGTCACTCATCGGGACCTGTGGGTCATTAACCCTTTTACATTCTGCTGAACATTGCCTCCAAATATTCTTTTTTACATTGATAAAATTCTGATATCAATTAAGATATTAGCTTATTACTTGTTTGGAGTATTTTACAGTGACACAGCTTACAGGCATTACATGCAGCAAACCCTACTTATCTAATACAATTAAACACACAGAGAGAAATGAGAGAGGGGTTGATTCCAGTCCTTGACTATTTTTTGAGTGTCGTTTATGTCGTTATTGTATTGTGAGTAAGTGTAGTGTTAAATTTATTATGTTTTATTTTTACAGTCAACGTCATTCAGCATGTGCAAGAGAAAAAAAAATGAAGTTGGTGAGAAAACAGTGTGAGTGCAGTTGTCAACACTGGATGTGAGATTTTTTTTTATCATGATGAAATTAGTATAAATTCAAAATTGAAACATGAAAGTAAATGTGGCCTGATTTAAGTGACATGGCTAATTTTTAGGGCTGAAACTAACGATTGTTTTCATTGTCGATTAATCTGTCGGATATTTTCTCGATTAATCGATTAGTTGTTTGGTCTATAAAATGTCAGACAATGGTGAAAAATGTCGATCAGTGTTTCCCAAAGCCCAAGATGACGTCCTCAAATGTCTTGTTTTGTCCACAACTCAAAGATATTTAGTTCACTGTCATAGAAGAGTAAATAAACCAGAAAATATTCACGTTTAAGAAGCTGGAATCAGAGAATTGTTATTCTTTTTTTTTTCCTGTTCCTCTTATTAAGCAAACCTGCAACTTGTGTTTTTGGCATTTGGTAATGTTAGGTAGTTAATTACGCTGGATAGGTAGGAGAGCATGAGAATTTGCTATTGATATTTAAGCAAGAATAGAGCAGAAGCTAATTTTCATAGTATATGATCCTGTTTTGCATGGAAATATTACCTTATTTACATCAGGATTAAATGGCATGTGTGTGTGTGTGTTGTTTGACAGAGAAAGACGACCTTTATTACTACAAAATATAAGATCAAGCAGCCTCTAACATCACACTTTTTCCCCCGTCATTAATTAAGTTACATTATCCATCAATCTGTTCAGTTTATTTTTGATTTAATACTAAATACTTTTAGTCTATATCTGTAGTTGTATCTGCCGTTCATAATTATGATTAGGCGTCACGTTTAGTTATTTATCATCCTTATTATTAATTATTATCCTTTCAACCTGTGGCCTACAGCCCATTTCAAAAGAACAATAGCTGCATGATCCAACACTTCAATATGATCCACGTGCACACAGAACACAGGCTCAAAGAGGTTCTATACAGAATAAATGTGAGGAGCCACAGAGCACAAGCGTGCAACAAAGAGTTAATCTCTCTGTCCAATTAAACCGTCCCGTGGTGCTAAAAATAGGCCCATTCAGAAGAGCGTAGAAAGAGGATCTGCTCCCGCTCTCCTGGCACAACAGTCCGTGCTCTCAATCCATCCCACCACCCTTCCGATGGGATTTGCTAACCCTTTGAAAATGTGCCAGTGACCCAGTCTGCTAGCTTTCACTTCAAGGCCTGTTAAGGTCTCCTAAGACAGTGATTAACATCATTACAAGTGTTACTTAAATCTGCTGGTGCCGGAACATAGGAGAGAGGTAATTATATACAAAGATGCAGGGGAAAAAGTAGAAAGCACATGCTTCGTGAGCAGAAACATAGTGCCATCCATGATATTTTTTACAGCTAAAAACACATCTAAAAGGTTTGTTTTGTATTCTTACTAGTCTGCTACCAAAGGTCACCAAACATGTGTACTAATAAGAATGATAAATGTACAACAAAACTAACAGGGACTGAGGGAAATGTTAAAGATGCAATGAGTAAGATCTAGCCACGTGCTCCAAAGAAATATGGGGCAGAATTTCACCTCTTCTACTGGTCCATACAATCTGTATTTATAGTAATAAAAAAAAAAAGCCAACTACTAACTAACAGCAGGGCAAGAATACGCGCAATTCGACCAAACTGCTGAAACTCTGAGAGCTCGTCAAAATAACATTGGTATCTTATAATCTTCACGTGTGGCGTCGGCTTATAGTTTACATTAGCTATCTGTGTGTTTACTGTGCCACTAACCAGGGGCTGTACGGTCCGTGTACATTTTGGTAGTTTGTTTATTAGATTAAATCCAAAGTAGCAGAGGCAAAAAAACAACTAGTATTTTCATTTCGTCCTCCTTGCCACCAGGAGACTATTTCGCTGGGAGGAGAGATTGGGAAGCTCCAGGAGATGGAGCGGGGGGTTTGATCTCGGGGGACCGCCACGACTCCCCGCCAGATCAGCAAACTTTCTGTTGCAGCTGTTACACAAGTTAGACCCAGCACTCCAACAGCCCGCTGTGACTCCTGCCACTGGGTTTGCGCTGGCTGAATGCTAATTGCTACAGCTAACCCCTAACTGAAGGCCTGCCTCCCAGAGCCGCCGCCACCCACCCTCCTTCCAGCGAAGTAGTCTCCTAGTGGCGCAAGGACAAAATGAAAATATGAGTCGTTTTCTTGTGTGTTGTGATTGACAAGACCTCGGGGCAGCTCTACTTCCTACTTCTTTGTCCTCTCATGTTGGACTGAGGGCAGACTGGACGCTACAGTGACTCAGTCACTATCGCCTCTCGAGGGCCAAGTGGTATTACAAGACAGGACAGGCCGGGGCTAGATGGTTAGTAAGCTCATTTCAGTAGATATCTCTTCAACACAATACATAGACATCTTTGACATAATGTCAACACTGTAACCTCTTCACATTCTCTTGATAATGTTAATTAAAGTAAAGTACTGTAAGTGAAAACACCTGTGTGGGTGGATCATTGGTTTGAAGGCCCTTAACAATGCCTCTTTGCATTGCTCGTTTCACTAGTTGGTAATAAGCACCTACTTAACGTAATGCAGGACAGTGGCAGTTAAAAGAAGAAAGGTAGGAGACGTTAAAGGAGACAGACTGCTGTTAAACTGCAGAGGAAGAACGGAGTCAATGGCAGGAAGAGGAGAGTGTGATCGGGATTAGAAGGCAATCTGGATTAGTCAGAGGATCTGGGCCTCACGCTGCTGCTACTGCAGGCATCGGGTGACACATGCACAAAAATGCCAAGTCAGGCTGAGAGCCGGAGACAAGAAATGTGTGTGCATACATACCCATGTGCGTACATGTTGTCATTTGATTATTTACAGCTCGCTTCTGTAATTTTACAGGCTGAAATCGTCCATTGTGATACTTTAATTTTATCAAACAGAAACCCCTTGAGAAGAGGACGAGATAGATATTGCCATACACTCTAATCATGCACTGCGTAATAGCTCTTTGCTTTAATATCTGTAAGTTAACAAAGCGCTGGCATAAAGTCAAATTTGTATTCTATCCTTTTAAATACAATTGTCTCATATAACAAGCAGACTAATAATACTTGAGAAATAACTTAATTACCACTCACTCTCCGCAGCGCTCTAATTATAGCCTTTACAAAAGAGCAGCAGTAATGCACTTTTAAGTGTAATGGGAGTTTATCTAATTAGGCCTATCACACAGGCATGCACACACACACTTGCACACTGGTGAGAGAACTGTCATTCAGTAATTAGTAGTGGTGATGAAACCCTCTATTACCGTTTCATTTACACACCATCACAGGCCACAGTCGGCTGACCTGTGTGCTTGCATACAGCCAAGCTTCGCTAACAGCTTTTAAAACAGTAATATCTTTATGACACAACTGTGGCACGGCCCAGTGTGATACATTAGCTGGTTTGCCTTTTTATTTCCACAATCAGTTAAAAGCCAGTGCAGTATTTCACCACTATCTACTCCAGTAATGATGGCCTTATATCTCCATCTGTGGTGTTAATGAGTGGGAAGGCGTGGTCTTACTGCTGAGACTAATAGGGATGGTCACACAGTCTAACAAGGTGTGAATATATATATTACATGCCCCGGGGAACATAATAGAGGTGTTTGCTCTTATTATCACACAGCTAATGATGCCCCTGTGAGCTAAGCAGCCAACCAGCCAATCACCCAGCCAGCCATCGCAGTGTTCGGCTCTTTATTTTAAACCTCAACAGATGTACCTCACTTGGCTTGGACTCCAGTTGTGTGTTTGAGCTTGTGTGATATTAGAAACAAGACTCCCCGCTGTGTTAGCAGGGTTTATGAGATATGGAAACCCTTTATTTTACATTAAAAAAAAGGTTCCACATCTGGTGCGTAGGGAAACCAGAGGCCTGAGGTTGAAAAGAGGTAATTTAAATATATCCTCAAGAGCTTTGCCAAGGTGGCTTTGTTTGCTTTCTCATTTTCACCCGGATAAATGTACCGCTGTTGCCAAATCTCCCAACTAGATACATGAACTACCTCGTTAAATAATTTTCCCATGTGACCAAAAATATAGGACGTCGTTAAACATTTATTTTTAACGATATTTTCATGGATAAGCCATAGCTATGGTAGGTTTATAACATCCACAATGAATGCCAATGCTCACTGTGTGGTGCGCCCAGAAGATTCGTTCCCCTGTAGTGTGGCGTTTCTGGCTTGGCTGAACATAGTAGTCAGTGTTTATGGGTGGGAAGCCAGTGAGGGATCATTTTCTTCGCCCTAGTAACTAATATGGGCATGGTTTGGATCTGGAGATAGCGTGAACCTTCTTGTGCATTAGCCTTAGTGGCTATTGTTGCTCTTAACAATAGCTACTAAAGCTAATATGGATATGTTAATGATTTACCCCTCTCATCTACAAAAAATAAGCAATTGTCTGGTTGTTGTTTATTGCAACTGAATAGACTTCCGTTTGCAGAAATGCTTGCTTTCTGTAGGCGCAAACTGAGTTTTAAGACAAGGTGAACACTTCGCAGTACAGGTTAATCTGAGAACTCTTTGCAATACATTCAGGCGCGTAAGCTTTTTAAGCAGAGGAATGTTATTTTAATGCATGAACAGTATGTAGTAATTGTGATTTCAAATTGAATAGAAGATTATTTGTAATCTAATGTTACATTGAAGAATATTTTCAGATGCTCCCTTGATTAGATTAGTGTTTTGAATATATAACTAGATAAACTACACTAAGACTTAAGAGGAAACATTGTCACTGCTGTGATTTTTATGTCTTTTGATTTACAGTGTGCACATTCATTTGGGCTCTAATCTGTGTTAGATTAAGAGAAACCACTTCTCTCACCACCATCAGCAAAGTCACAGTCATTTATTTTTCCTATGATTACATCCTGTTAAATGTCGTAAATACTGTGTAGAAGAGGGTGGATAAGCAATCTTTCAGCACACAATAATATTATAGGACAGATTTAATAAATGAAACGTTTTTTATTATAGTTTTTCATATGTTTATGGTAATATAAATCAGTATTTATTCATTTACTTTCAATAAAACAGTAAAGCAGTAAAAAAATAAAAAGTCATATTGCTTTTTTGCTTCCTCAAGATGTTATGAGGACTACAAGCCAAGTCTCATCTAAACACTGGAAAATATTGATGCTAAGGGCTTGATTATAATTAATCAAACGACTATTTCCGAGTGGAAACAGATTGTCCAAATGGAAATATTTGAGTGCATGTGTCACGACTAAACAGTGTAGCATCTGTCAGAGCAGACAGAACAGAGCTGAGGTCATCCTCCCATGTGAATGCTCTTGTCTCAAAGATGTCCTGAAGAATGCAGTTATTCTATCATGTCAGGACATTACAGCGACAACACTATGGTTAGTATTTATCATTAAACAAAGATAATACATCCTTGTCCAAGGTTGGATTTTCTTCACAGTAGAGAGAGTGTGCCGTTCTATGTCGAAATATACTCATACAGATATACTGTAAATGTTAATGGAAAGTGTGATTTGTAAGTGTAAGTAATATGATGGCACAATGTCCTGAATATAATGATAAGTATATAAACCATTCCCATATGCAAGAAAAAAATTAATGAAATGGCATAAACAGGTGTCTCCAATTCTTAATCTGATTTACCCTCAATTTCCACACTTACTGAGATTTGACTTGAGCTAGCAACCAGGCAAGAAGTGGAGGAAAGAAAACAATATGTTTTTGTAGGCAAATATAAAGTACAAGCAGTTTTATAGCATGACTAATATGAAAATAAGTCAAGCAGTCTCCATTTCTTTTTCTCTATTTGTGCAGCTGGTTGAAAAGCTTTCTACTGATATCTTTTTTTGGTCTTTAGAAACATGGCATGAGGGCTTTCTTATGAGTTTTAATGTATTTTTATATTTGGCATAATACAAAACCAACAATGGCTGTAATGATTTCATGAATTTGTAACAATATATGTCTTAAGTTGGCCTTTCACAATAATTATGTTATCGACTTATCATAAGATATAAGGACATGACCTCTGTTGTTTTAAGTTATTGACTTATTGTACAATATATGGATGTTACCTTCATCATTTTACTTTATCAAGTTATCGCACAATATATGGACATGACCTCTATCATTTTTGTTAATCTCGATATTGCCTGTTGTGTTTACATGCGTGTTTGTTTACATAAGAATGACACGTTTTGCTTTAATTTCTAGTCACCCTGTATACAGTCTGTAATTGCATTATTATGCTATTATATTATCATTAAATCATTGGTATAAAATGGTCTTAAAATGACGATAATATTGTTTACTGCAATTATTTCTGGGACAATATATCGTCCAACAAAGGTAGTTACTGTATCGTAACAGGCCAAGTCTTAAGGCCTAAAAATAACAAGATACACACGTTTTCGTCTTGTCAAAGAAAATTTTCAAATCTGCATAAGAAACAATAAAGAGCGGTCATGCAGAAATATGATAAACACAAAGAACAGTAACGCTCGACATAAACAGCTTTGCATTTAAGATTTAAACTAATTTAAGAGAAGAGTTTGTGCATCATATCTTTAGATCAGAGTTAAGTGTTTGTCAGTGCTGACGTGTAGAGGATGAGTGCAATTGTTGTGCATTGAGTTTGCAATGTCACTGCGGAGTCTCTTAGGAGACACAATTTACACTTGGAAATAGAAAAGTGACAAAGAAGGAGCTTGAAAGTAAGAAATATGGGGTACTTGTATGCAGACTGGCCACAAAAAACACATACCACGTGCTATTTGAGTTAGCAAAACATGTAATCCACTAGCGTTCCATTTTACACAGTGATTGTCTATCTGCACATTATGTTTCTGCAATTCCACCACAAATAATCGCCTATTGAACATGTTGTACATAACAGTTTTATGACTTTAAGAGCCACATGATTTGCAGTCTATAGCCAGAAATGAGAGCATTAAACATATTTTCTGGCAACACATAAAGCTCTCATATAAAAAATTCCACCCTGTGAAGACCAGGATTGACTACTGCGAATGTAGCACATTTGGCAATTCTGCACAAGTCTTCCTTGACCTTTCCTTTGCTGCCAAGTCATCACAAACTGAGAGAGTGAACAGTTCCCAGCCTTGACACTGAGTCAGACACAAACCCCTGACAACACACATGCCTCTACACAGCTCCAGCTTAGCGGACGCACAGCAAACATCCACGGGGTGCACAAGTCATTAAAAAATGAAAATGCAAGGGGCTGAAATTCTTTTAATCACAGCGAAGGATTTTCCAGATGGCCTCCTAAATAGGGTGTTCTTGTGCTTATGTTCTCTTGCCAAATTGCTGGCCTATCAAGTTGCACGTCCAACAAATTCATTATGAACCAACTAAATGCATGACAACAGCAGTGGTGTTTTTTTTTTTTTAATTTATGGAGTTTAAGGCTTTGAAAATTCTCAGGAAAAAAAGTCTGCTTTGACATGGCTCGACATTAAACCGCCCTGCTTTCCCGGGGCGAGTAAACTCTGTATTCGGGCAAGTGGAATGCGTCATGCAGTTGTCCAATCGGGTAAGTGAAAAATAAATGTGATCTTTACTAGGGATGCCCCGATATTCAGTAAAAATATGCGATCGGTTGAAAAAGTGGAAAGACTGACCAAGACAGTTTTGATGAGTTATATTTTGTTTCTGTCGAGTTGGAATGAAGTGCGTTTTACAATGATCAGCAAGGTAAAATTATGGTTTCTGTCAATGGAGTCTGGTGGCTTTGAGGAGAGAATATTAATTGTATGTTTTGTACGTTAATACATTTTAATAATTGCTTAAATCCCTGTTGATATTATTTATTTTTTAATAGGCCTACATTTTCCATTTTGGACAAGTTTGGATATCTGGCAAGTAAAATCTCTAATCTACTTGCCCGGAGGGCAACTGGCTGAAAAAGCTTAATGTCAAGCCGTGTTTGATATAGCCCAAAACATCTTGCATTATATTTAGAAAAGAACAACAATGTGATTTCTGTCAACAGTCTTAACACAGTCTGTGCATATTCGCACACAAGAACATGTAAAGCAACTTTCACAACAAATTTCAAAGGTGACTTCCTTTTGGAGACAGAGACCCTGAGCAACTGTCAACCAAACAGCCGAATGCTGTTAATACGCCATCTGTGAGCGTGAGGGCTGAAGGTCAACTGGATAGGATGTTGAAGTCGAGCAGGACCGGAGTCATGACTGGTGACTCTGCTGAGTCCAATGAGCCCCTTAGGTCATCTGTGTCGAGGGGGGATTAGGAGCGGTCGGTGATCCCATCAAAGCAATGTGTCACCAGTACCGTGTCTTACCACTGAGCCACACACTCTAGCAAGCACTGATCCCCTTAACTGACTCTCAGCGGGCCCGGCAACTAAGGCGAGCTGACAGCGGGGCTATTTTCGGGCAGAAATCAGCCCTGTTTGGACAGGGCCACAGACAGAGACGGCCGGGGCCCATGCCATCGCTCTCCATTAGAGAGAATGAAAAACACAGTGAGGAGCCCACTTTGCCACTTTGCAGCAGAGAGCAACCTTTTGCTCACGACAGCTCCCAGAAACAGATGAGGGATAAATGTGTTGTGACAGCAGCTAATAAGGTCCCTGTGATCTGCTGGTAGTGTGTCAAAGTGTGTGTGTGTGTGTGTGTGTGTGTGTGTGTGTGTGTGTGTGTGTGTGTGTGTGTGTGTGTGTGTGTGTGTGTGTGTGTGTGTGTGTGTGTGGCTGCGTGCACAAGCGAGTCTATGCACTAAAAGTATGCTTTGCACAGAGGAGTAAAATGCACTGATGAGAGATAAATCAAGCTGCTAAAAGAGGTTGCGTCTTGATACGAGACTACATGATACACATTTGACATGCTTGATCACCCTCTCTTCTTTTGTATGACAGATTAAAAGAGCCAATGGACTAAAATAGCAAGCAGGAACACAAATAAAGTCTCTACAAATAGCCGGAGCCAGTCTTGAAACGCGTGAAATAGCAGACCAGTCGCACTGATTAGCATTTCCTACCGTCTATACTGCTGCTGTTACTGAAGAGTCTTGTACAGTTTTCTGAGAGAAAGAGCTATCTAAACTAAATGTTCCACTACACCACTATTTGCAGGGGTGCAATTTTCATTTAAATGCATATCAGTATCCCTACAAGTCCACATGTGCCTGCTTGGCAAGCTAAAGTTTACAGTAGGCATCCCTGCAGTGATCACAAATAGAGCAAAGGATTAAAAAAACAGTAATGCTCTTTCAACTTCTCAGTAATGATCATCCGTCCCTAATACACAAGATCATGGACTAAGGCTTGACCTCACCAAACCAGGAGGAGCTAACCCAATTACCTCCTGCTCTGGACACTCCAGAGACGAAGCGTTTATCTCACCTCACCTGATGGAAATGCAGTACATTCCTTTCAAATAACATTTTTTCAAGTGACATATCTTTTTGACCTATTTAGAGTTTATTAGTCATGGATTATAGTTTCTGAGCTCAGTCATGGCTGGCCAGTAACAGTCAGTAGTTTCCATGCTGGGTGCTGATGTAAATGCTGCATCACCTCAACTCGTGGCTGGATATTTTAGTCGTGCTCCTGCAGTGCTTCATTACAGTTTTGCAAAATAAGCACTCTGCAGAGGTTTCATCAAGCTGTCTGTAGTTAAATTTTTGGCCATACTTAGGACTTAATGTTCGGAGGAGCTTTGAACATGTCCTCGTTGTTCTCTTCGTGGCCTAGATGCAACGAGTCAGAGTTGAGCTGCATTTGATTAAAATATGAGCCTTTTTACACAGCAAACATTTTGACTTGTCATAATAGGAAAAGCACAGATGCCATATAGAGAAAACACAGTATAATAAAGACAGAATTGTTTAAAATTGTATTAGCTAGGGGTTGTAAGAAAATATCGATACACATGAGTATCGCGATTATGTTTTGCGATACTGTATCGATTCTCCAAAATGCTGCATCTATTTCTAATTAACCTCTTAAAAATCCGACGGCCCGCCGGAGGACCCGGCCGCTATTCTGACTTTCGGAGGTTGTAGCGGGGCTCAGTTTTAAAGCTAGAGTGCCAGGTACCAACCATGTAATACTTTTGTTTGTCGGGAAGGAGGCTAAATAACGCATCAAAGTTACGCTAAATTTTGGTGAGGAAAAACGTGCCATTTTCAAAGGGCTCCCTTGACCTCTGACCTCAAGATGTGTGAATAAAAACGGGTTCTATGGGTACCCACGAGTCTCCCCTTTAAAGACATGCCCACCTTTATGCTATAATGCAATGCAGTCCAACTATATTCATGTGTAATGATAGTAGCCATTTCACATAGTGACTTTTTTTTCTACAATTGTATACATATGGTGTGTTCTTTATACTGTGACAGTTTTCCTAAAATTAGATTTTAAAAAATTACAATATATCGCCTTGCTTACAGTATCCCAACATATCGCAATATATTGAATCGTAACCCCTGTTTCATGATATGTATCATATCGCCAGATTCTTGCCAATACATAGCCCTGGTATTAGCTTTAAAAAACGAGCTGCCAATAAAGCTCAGGATAGCATTACAGTAAGGAGATTATCACACACATACAGTTATACTGTATCTGCCTGCGGTTCTCTTCCGTCACACTTAACTTAACTCTCACCTCTCTGTAAAGAAGAAATGTCTCCAAAGGCATTTGCCTTGAAATAGGCTGGTGTGCACTGCAGTGAATATTTGTGCTGTCAAAGGATTAAGACATCACAGCATATCTAAAACTATTACAGCTCCGATTTATTTTACTTTCCTGACACAGCTGAGCAGAGAAGCCATTAATTTCCTCAACGAAACGGAGCAGTAAGGACTTTTTAAAGGTCCCTTCTATTGTGGAGGTTTTGAACTGCCATGCTGGACGCTCCACAAAAGGAAATCATTTGGTTATATATCAGGTTCAATTTGTTGCAGTAAAAAACAGGCAGCCATTTGCATCTGTAAATGTACAGTATTTGACGAGGTGCCAGTTCTCAATTTGTCCGCTTGCAAAGAGCATGTTGTAATTTGCAGTTTAATGTGCATATTACAGTAATTTGTGCATTGGTGCAGTTTCAATTATCAGGCATACGGGGATATTGATTAACCCGTGCTTTAGGAAATCTGCAGAGGCTTGGGGCAGACTCCTGGACTGCTCCCCCCGCAACCCATCAGCCCTCCTCCACTACCCATTCATATCCGGAGGAGGGGTGCGGGATCGATGGCATGCCGGGATGCTATTAGAGCCGAGGCAGCTAGGCAGCCAGGCAGCCACGACTTCAAAAGCAAAGTGTGGGAGGAGAAATAACACAAGGTAATTATCTGGGCCCCGCTAGCTACCACCGAGGTAATCTGTAGAGTGGAGGACGAGGGGGGGCAGTGGAGGTGGTGTTCAGGATGTCTGTCCATATTTACCTCGACTCACTGCACTCAGCTCACTCCAGCAATGCTGATGGAGAAGACAAAAACTTTCCCTGGCACTCATTTTTGCTCATTTTATTCTATTACTTTTACCTGACATCTTTATGCAGATCAACCTGCAGCAAAAATCGTTGCTGGATATTAACCAAATAACAGTTGGGTGGGAAAATTCTTCAATAGTCTAAAGGGTTTCCGCCAGAAAAGTTTTTATGACCGGAGTGAATCACATCCCAACCTGTCACACTGCCGCTGAAGCCAAATTGCCTTGCAAGGTGAGAAGCCATCTGCTTTTCCAGTTAACTTAAAAGTCATGATGAGTGAGAGGCAATTACGCATATGCTCAGAGAGCATCTGGACAACAAGTCATCGCAAAGTCAAGAAAGTTCCACTTATCTGACTTGAGCTCACACAAGTTGATTTCACTGGTTAACAAACATGAAATTCATTCAAGTCCTGACTAAATAACATCTCTGGCACGGATTTTAATTTTCTGATCGCTCATTTGGAAGTGCACACAAAATCTTCAGTCAGAGCAATTTAATATAATTTGCTTCCTCTGTTCCTGAATGTTTCTCATTTGTGTAATCAAATATAACAGCAATAATCACTGGTACGCCTATTCCACTCCACGCCTAAAAGCTCACTCCCCAATGACTCATTTCTAATGGAAAGAAAACACAAATTACCACAGCGAGGAATAGATCGCTCTGTTAAACATACATATGAGGGATGAAAAAAAACTGTCTGTAGAAATAGTGTGCACATGCAGACATAAACACACACTCACACACGCTGTTAAAATAGAGAACAATTATAAAAACTGCAGGATCAGCAAGCTAACTCCTACGTGCGGCCGAAGGCTTTGTGCATGCCCACTTATTTCTGCTTCCAGTGCAGTTAATGAGTTAAAGGTCAGTAGGCTCTTATGACACCAATTAGTGCGATATTTCAAATCAGCAATATGGCTCATCATCAGTGGTGGTCGGCTAATGCTTTGAGATTTCAACAAAGCTAATTGCAGAATAATGAGCACAAACTGATGCTATCAGGGTTAGTGATGCTACCAGAAATAATCCCTTAGGGTGGTTTAGAGGTCATCTACTGCACTTCAGTCAATGTCACGGATCAACACAGGGGTCAGGGTACAGTGAAGGGGCAGGGGTTAAAGTGCAGGGTCAGCTTTAAGACCTTCTGCTCAACCCTTAAAGGAAGACTTTACCTGAACGTCCTTGAGTATTTAAAAAACACATGGTTGCTGAGGGGATCGAACCTGAGCTGTTTTTTACCAAATTCCCAAATTCGCTTAGTCCCAGTGTGATCCGAGCACTCTCTGCGTTACTCGGTGACTTTGTATGTGTCGTGATTTGAAACTCGGGGCAACACACATAGAGTGCTGCTGACATTACAGGTGTTCCAGTTGCTGACAGTTGTGTGGTCACTGGTTATTTGCCATAACCACAAAAGGACCAATGGAAGAGAGACAGCCAACGCTAGTTATTACACGGCTTTGTTGAATACTCGATTCTGATTGGTCAATCATGGCGTTCTACGGTCTGTTATTTCTTTGAAGCAGACCGTTGCTATGGAGTTCTGATGTCGGAAAAACGGCTACCGTATTTGTGTCAAATTATTGATTTTTTAAGTAAGTAGCCGTGTAATAAGCGGGATAATGTACAGCGGGCCGGTCATTGTTGTGAAATAAACCCCTTCACTTCGCCCTGTCGGGGATTATTTCTCACAACAATGACCGGCTCGCTGTACATTATCCCTTAGTATTATTACTTAGACCCTCTCTTTTGTATAATTGTGGGACGAGCACAGAGTTGTCTAGTAGGATCAGTGCCAACAGCAGCAAGTATAGCTTTTATTTTCCGAGTGGAACATACAGTAAAAGTAAGAGAACAATGGGTCCTGCCAAATGTTGAATGTTGTACAGGTATCAAAATATGCACAATATTCATTATTATTATAGTTTGTATTATATACAAAAATAAAGTGAGAGAATGAATACAAATTTCAGTTCCACTGTAGGTTTTTTCACACTTAATTTGCTGTCACGGATCAACAAATACTGATAAAAGATGAGAGTACAGTCAGGGAGTCATGTGGTGTTCATTGAATTATTATTGAATCCTGGGGCATTTTCACCCCCTAAAAAACATTTATGGAAACGGTGGTGCGTTGAACACCCTGTTGTGTTATGCAAGGACTTAAGTTGGATCCATTGTGCAGACTGCATTTTTAATACACATCACTGCGGATTGAGCAACACCTCTGACACACCCTGAGAGAAAAGAGAGAAAAAGTACCTCAAAGCCCGTCGCACACCGTTTCAAATATACATGTTCAACCCAGATTCTGACACTGAAAATGTGAAAATGTTCCCCACTGGCTTGCTTCACAAGACATGAAACCTCCTGTTAAGTCTTCTACAGTTAGCAGATAACATCACAACCAGGAGCATTTGGGGATTAAGTGGTCACTACTTTGTCAGTACAGTATTGGGAGTGAAATGAATTTCAAACCTGATTCAAAACTGCGAGGAATTTATTTTCACCAGCTGACTTCCTTTAAGCAACAGCTGACTGCACTGTGGATGACCTTGTACGCCACAGCAGCTCTGAGCCTGAGCCCACGGGTCAGACTGTGCCACTTCATTCTCTATGATGTATCGCTAATAAACAACAGGGCAGGCCAGAGGCGAGCACCCTTTAACAAGGACAAGAACACCGGTCCACTTCCCCCGATGACACCTTGATGAATAAACTCTCCGGACTAATCGATGACACCATGGCAGCAGCAGCCAGCCTGCCAACCGGTTGGTCGGGCAGCGTCACGGCACACACACTCCCAAGGCCACCCTCAGTAAATGGCAGCAGTTGTTGACTCAACCGCTAATTAACCAACAAAGAGCGCAAAAATGAAAAAGATACACATAGATTGCCCTGCCCCCTCTCTCTCTTTCTCACACACACATAGGTTTAATGACAGGAGTGGTGGCTTTGCTGCCCATTGTACAGTGGTGTCTGCCACTTAAGGACACCCACTGTAAACTTAAAAAAACAAATATTTGATGATGCCATTGTGAGCTGGTTTGAAAACCTCTCTCTTAAACTGAAGAGGCTAACGCCTTCATGCCTCATTGCTTCACAATGTGACACCAACAACCGACGACACAAACACTGTGAGAACTCTCAAGCTTCTGCAGCAGCAACAATCATCATGACAGCTTTTATTGTAAGTTGTGCACCACTCATGCATCAGCAGACAGTACAAACAGTCATGCATCGTCAATGTGAGCTTTAAAAGGCGTAACCCTGAGGTCTGATAGAACTTTTTAGAACCAATTGGAACCATTTGTGTGAAGGCAATCAGTAAGCCCTGCTTGTTTCATTGAGCCAATTACATCTACGAGAGGAAGTGATCTTTTATCCAGCCTTGTGAAGAGGGTCTATTGAATTCCCCTACAAAATGTCTGTGGTAAAGGATTTCTATGACCTGTCTGAAAAGATAAAAAATGTCTAAACTCTCCTTTGATTTGAATGGTGACGGTAAAGTTTACTACACAACACTGGTAATATCATTGATATAAAGGCAGGCATGAAAAGCTTATAATGTTTTGCATTCATCTTACTATATCAAAACTTAGTATCAGACAGTGTCAGTGGGGAAAACAATTGAGTATCCAAATCGGCCATTGGTCGTTTTTAACAACTCCATAGCTGCATAGGATATAGTTCCCACAAACTGAAAATATATTCTAAACTTGAGAGGCAGCTGCAAAACAGCTTTGCACCTCCGACCTATGCATATTCTAATTATAGAAGTATTTTATTTCAGTATGACTGCACATAAATGCAGCATTTCATGAATGAAGCAGAAAGGGCTGTCCTCAACCAAAGAAATTCTTAGTCGACTAACATTCATAAGAATTTGTCGACTAATCGATTGGTTGATTTAATCGACAACTCTGTGAAACTGAGTTTCTCCACGAAGAGTCACACAAAAGTACCACTTCAAATCTGGTGTTTACCAGAGATGTGCTCATACGTTTCTTGGAAATAAGCCACTCAACAAAAAAAAGCATAAAAAATGACTAATCGATCAAAGAAATCTAGTTGACTAATACCAAAACGACCGATTAGTTGACAAATCGACTAAGAGGGGACAGCCCTAGAAGCAGATTTGTAATCTAATCTATGCAGATGTTTGTACGGACAGACGGACAACCCAAAAACATAATGCCTCCTGCCACGGTTGTCGTTGGTGCGGAGGCATAAAAACAGAGACACGTTTTTGCGTGGGGACATATCTATATGAGGGTGCCTCTCAAATATATTCTGTACATGGATAACGCTGCTCCAGATTGAATGATGGATTGGCAAAAAAATATCCACAGGCAATAAATTTAATATATATAAGGAACAGTACGTCTCTTGCCAGTAAGTCCTCCTACTTTAACAAGCTGCCACCACACCTAAAACAATTAGATTAGTACATTTTCAACAGTTGCTGATGTCATCTAAATGCTTCAAAATCCCCCTCTACCATGCCAAGATGAAGACCCTGAAGGGTTATGTTGAATCTGCTCAAAAGGACTCAAAATTGATAGAGCAAGCCATGACAAGCATCCCTTTCGGAGCTGCCAGTAGCAGTCAGTCCAGTTATCTAGTAGTGAATGTTTTTTGTATATCTGTTGTGCCTATAGAGCCTTTCAGGCTGATTGACGGAAAGAGATTCTGGCTCCTGCCAGAGAAGCGTGATTGACGTCCATGAGATGGAGGAGAGCCAGCGAGGATTTTACTGTCACTGGACGTGCAGGGGGCTCCGAGACGGCAGAGGGTTGATATGTTTGAGAATCAGCACTCACACGTGGAGATTGCCAAGCCGCTTGGGTCTGTGTGTAACACTAAGAAATTCTAAATGTACTCTGCATAACTGTGGTTTGTAGTATGTGCTTAACGGTTGTCAGGGCAACATAACAACACATTACCTACTTCCTTTGAAACCACCGAACCCTAAAAGTACCTACAGTTTCACTTTTTCTTGCAACGACGTTAGTGAGCAAACAGGTCCTTCCAGCACTGGATAACCCGTACCTCTCTGCACTTACCAATGCTCCGTACTTCATGATGCCATTAGACATGCAAACTGCATTGCAACTTGGCTTTTCAGTACTCCAAGAGATAACAGAGTGAATGAGTAAGAGTATCTCTATGTGAAAGTATGGGACATATCACCCAGAATAGCTCAACAGACAGGCAGACAGGCTCATCACTCACATGTACAGACACACACACACAGCACAGCAGCTGCAGATGTGCAGCAGTGGGAGTCTGCGACTTACTTTTTTATCGTCTTTCTGGCTTGCTGGCTGCGCATCCTTACTGTGGCTGTCAGTGGAAGACCTGCCGCTGGCATCCGTCTGTCTGTCGTCATATTCATCCTGCTGATTGGCCCCTGACCGAGGAGAACCCAAAGGGCGGGGCTCCGGCTGCTGAACACCACTCTGGACATCCATCTTCCTCTACAGTGCCTTGAAAAGATGGTGGGAAAAGGGATGAATTAGACATGTGAAAGGATTCATAGATTGGTTCTCACAACCTCTCTCTCACATACACACTGATCTGCATTTACTTCCTTGACTGCTGGTTTCTACAGCCTATGACCGCAGGAGGACATGATAAGAAACTTTCGCTCGATGATATAAAGATGACGTGCAGTTACACTTTTGATATGAATCTTCATTAGAAACTTCAAGGGAAATGTAGATACCCTATTAAAGATTACATCAAGCATTTATGTGCAAACCAGTGAGTTGTCTTACATGAGCTTTACAGAAGATCATACTAATGCACAGTAGTAAGCAGTAAAATATCTACTTCACAAAAATGAAAAAATAAAGATTTACAAAAGTATATATAATGTATAAATGTGGGGTTACTTCAATAAGCTAAAGATAACAAAAATCAACATTATTAAATTAGCATTTATATAAGTACATAGAGTTCATTTGCATATTTGTTTTGTTTGTATTCATTTTAGAGACGGTGCCTAAAGCTTCAGCCCCATATAATAATTACTGTAGCTTTGTGTAATGAAAAAGCACTAATCCAGCACTGTTTGCATTTCTAAAAACATTTCTCTGCATGTCATCACACAGGCCTAATGAAGAAATATGTGCAGGTCCAACATCATTATTATCAAACCCAAATCTCTATAATAAAATTAACTAGGCAGATATAAATCTGCTGTTTAAGAACTCCTGCATCATGAGTCATTCATCATTGGAACAAGGAGCTGTGGGACAGCAATATTCCTTTCTTTTAATAATAAGGATCATCCTTATCCTGATACAGGAAATAAGACATTTTTGACATTTTTTAAAGCAGGAAGAATACAGATGTAATTAATAACATTAACAATGGTTGTATTTGGTTTAGGCAAGCTAGTTTCAGGGACTTGGTATTCTGCTGGCTTATTATATTGTCATGGCTTACTGAGGGAAATGAGCCATCATTAACAAAATTTATTTCACCAGTGCTTTTCCTGCTATGACAAGTCATAATGTCTGTTGAAAAAAAAAGTTCTATTTAACCAATCTGTGTTTGTCACTTACTGTACATACATCTGGGTCAATTCACTCAGTTACAGCAGAAACCCTCCTAACCCCAAAAGACTAGTTGACTGCACAAAATGAATCCCTACAAGCTTTAGGGTGCTGCACTGCAGCTGATCTTGACCTTTGACCTCATATCTGGCTCTGACGGCAGATGATCAAAACCAGACGTCTTCTCAGTAATGACTTATCATCTTGTTCACTAAATGAGGGATGTATATAAGAAACAATATCTTAGCCTGTGTCTGTTGAGCAACCTGAGGGCTGGATGCAAAAGAAACACATTCAAATGTTTTAACTAGGGCTGTCAAAGTTAACGCGATAATAACACGTTAACGCAAATTCGCCAGAGCTAGAGTGAAGATACTGGCATCATATGAAACTAGGAAACCTAAGGAATCCATTGGTACCAACCATGTCATACTAGCTTGTCACAAAAATTAAATTTTGGCGAGGTGAAACTGGCATGGCCATTTTCAAAGGGGTCCCTTGAAAATGGGTTCTATGGGTACCCACGAGTCTCCCCTTTACAGACATGCCCACTTTATGATAATCACATGCAGTTTGGGGCAAGTCATAGTCGAGTCAGCACACTGACACACTGACAGCTGTTGTTGCCTGTTTGAGCATATTTTTTATGCTAAATGCAGTACCTGTGAGGGTTTCTGGACAATATTTGTAATTGTTTTGTGTTGTTAACTGATTTCCAATAATAAATATATATGTACATTTGCATAAAGCAAGCATATTTATCCAATCCCATGTTGATAAGAGTATTAAATACTTGACAAATCCCCCTTTAAGGTACATTTTGAACAAATAAAAAATGTGCGATTCATTTGTGATTAATCGCGATTAAATATTTTAATCTATTGACAGCCCTAATTTTAACCTGATAAACCAAGAAAAACAAGGAACATGGATCTGTAGATTAGGATGAAAAGACCTTCCTTGTTGTTGTTATGACAGTGTGGTGTATGCAAGGAAGTTTCATTGCATTATGTCAGAGGCAAGTGCACAGTGTTTTTAAGTCCCCAAACAATAAAGCAGAGACAAACTAAGTAAAGAGAAGTCACCTCGTACGAAGCACAGATACGAAACTGGGGAGACCAGGGACAGTTGTAACATAGGACGATTGTAGCGCCTTGAATTCCTCCAATCAGCAATTAGACTCACTCTGCATGTGCTCCGCTAGATTGTATTCTTGCTTACAAAAAAGGAGCCACGTTTTAAACACCCAGATAAAGTTACCAGCAAAAGTGGGGGGTTATTTTAGGTAACTTTTCTATCATGTGTATTTTTGGGATATTGTCCTGAGATCAAATAGAAATGACTAACGTGTCAAACTAGCAGTCAGGCGTTTTTTTTTAACCAAGTACTTTCATTTATATTTTGAAACCCTAAAGGCCAACATAAACTAGATAACATGCTAAGTTAATGATAATCAGTTGCATGCTCAGGTTGTTGTAGGCCTAAGTAAGTAAACAGTTATAATAGTATGCATATTTATAATATTTTTTATTGTTCAACACAGGCCATTTCGGTAGAGACATTAAAATGATGCCACTAGAATAGATATAATTTTGTTTTAATTTTGTACGGCACTTTGTAGGCGGACGTTTTACTGGCATTATTATGGTAGTCGACACGATTACAGTCCAAAAAGGCGGAGGCGTAGGTCTGCTGCTGGGCGCTGGCGTTGCAGTAGAACGTACAATTGATTTCCACTTCTGAGCAATATGCGTTCTTTGCTACCGACCCCCCTATGTATATTTGAGATGTTACAACCACCCCTGGCGCGTGTTGCAACCGTCCCTGTACACTGGGACGGTTATAACAGTGAAGTGACTGTATTAAAATCTATTTTGCAACCTGTACATATTTCCTAAAACCACTTTAAATACATTGTTTCAGGAGTTGACACATTAAAGTTTATAATATAGCAAATTGGCTATTTGGATTTATTGGCAAACAGTGTTACAACCGTCCCTGGTCTCCCTTACCTCCCATCTGAAATCAGCAGCCCAGTGATGTTTAGCACTGAGCTGCTTCATTCTGGGTCCATCAATCAGTTATGATGGTCAGTTTGGTCGTTCACTCAACTGAGATGAGCTGCCTCATAAATAAATATCCTGAAGGACGTTTTTTACCAAACATGTTAACCATGATGTTAAAGCTGCAGCAGCACAGAGCAGAGAGAGAGAGAGAGAGAGAGAGAGAGAGAGAGAGAGAGAGACGGGCTACTACTGTACACAACCTGGCGCATTGATACTGAACGCACCTGTTGCTTAATTTAGCCTATTAAGCATCTAACTAATAGAGAAGAAGGGTTACAAAAAGCCACTAATTGAGACTAAAACACTCCAAAACTCTGACTGGTATATGATAGTGATGTGTCGGTCGCGAACGAGACGGCTTAAAGAGCCGGCTCTTTTAAGTGAACGATAAGAGCCTGCTCCCGTCCGAAAGTAGTTTTTTTTTTTTTTATTAATTCAAGGCAGAATGATAGGATGATCTTCTCCGCGCCACTGGCACTCCATGCACTGAATGTGACTGAATGTTGTGTTAATGACGTCCGTGCGACCAATTAGGTGATGGCAGACAAGGATCATACCATCAAGCAGGGAGGGGCGGTGGGTGTGCAGCACGCTGACGGTCTACAGGTACAGAGCAGGAGGGAGAGGAGGAGAGAAAGAGAGAGAGGAGTGCGGTGCGCGAATAGCAGACAAGATGAGTGACAGTCGGAAACGAAGCAGCTTGTAAAATTACGGTATTCTGGAAATTATAAGGTTTAGTATAATTATATTGAATAATTTAAGTTATATATGTGCACACATACTAATCATAGGTCAAAACAGCTAAAGCTAAATTTGGCTGAATTATAAAAGGCAGAAGTGGTAAAACGAAGAGCCGTTTGAGAGCCGAAAGAGCCGGCTCTTCTTGGTGAGCTGAGCCAAATGATCTGGCTCACTAAAAAGAGACGGAATTCCCATCACTACTGAACGCACCTGTTGGCCGGTGTTAATTAACCCCTGTGACGTAGGTGCAGCCTATTAGCATCTAACTAATAGAGAAGAACGGTTACAAAAAGCCACTAATTTAGACTAAAACAGTACAAAAACTCTGACTGGTAAATGTTTTTATAGTTGCATGATACAAACCTCTTATAATGTATCTGTACTAGGACTAGTTACCCAGCAGGAGAGGCGCCACTAAATTGTTGCAAGACTTGCAAAAAAAGCGTTCAAAGTAGCTTCTTCCTGAGTTGCTACTGTGCATCCGCTTTGCCTTCAATTCAATAGGCTATAATGAGCTGCTAATGGACATTTCACTTAATACAAGATAAAAAATAACTCTATAAACATGATAAGGAGGGGTTGTCAACAAAGTGTCGCAAAAGAATGTACGAAATACCTCTCTGTCACTTCTTGGCTCCTCGTTATGTCAGAAGCATATCAAGAGGAGGATGCGGTAGTGTGCAACTTGCTTTCTTTACATCTCTGTTGTTGTTGCTCTGACGCGGAAAGCGAACGGCAGACTGGAGCAGAACAACAGGCAGCCGGTGCATTTAGTTGTCTGAGAAAGTTATTCCGTCAGAGACACTTCAGTCACCGCCGAGGAGGCAGTGCGTCGGTGTCACAGAGCTGCACAACCCGCTGATGCTGCTGCTGTCACGTACCGGAGCGGGCGTGTCTCCGGTGAGAGCTGTCACCAAACACTCCTCCCTCCTCTCTCTCTACCTCCCTCCTCCCACACAGAGCCCAGCGTGTCAAAACATGGTGCCTTCAGGTGCTCCTCGAAACATCCTCCATCCTAGAGTAAAGAAGTTTGTTTGACACACTTTCAGGCCTGTTCCAAAAACACAATTTAACAAACTGTCTGTCAGTGTAGTTAGAAAAAAAAAAATACAACTTGTCATCATATTTAAAGTCATGCATAAATAAAGTTTAATTATTCAGATGCAGCAGATAAGATTTAAGTTCAAGTTCAAGTTCAAGACCCTTATTTGTCCCTGAGGGGCAATTGGTTTTGCAGCAGCAGCAAACAACAACAACAACAACAACAACAACAACAACAACAACAACAACAACAACAACATCTCATCACAATAAGAAAATATGCACATACTGGGGCGGCTTTGGCTCAGAGGGTAGAGCAGGTCGTCCACCAATCGGAAGGTCGGTGGTTCGATGTCCGGTGACACACTTAACCCCAAATTGCTCCCGAAGGCATAGCCATCGGTGTGTGACTGAGTATTTAGATTAGGTCCTGATGAGCAAAGTTGGCACCTTAGCAGCCTCTGCCATCAAGTGTATGAATGTGTGTGTGAATGGGTGAATGCTGACATGTAGTGTAAAGCGCTTTGAGTGGTCGGAAGACTAGAAAAGCGCTATATATAAATGCAATTCCATTCCCACATACTAAAACACTGAAAAAAGGTGAAACCTTGAAGTACCAACCTTTACTATCAAAAGAGACATTTTTGGCCAAAAAATAAATATAAACATCTGTCTGGAGCCGCATTTGAGCCTTATAATGAAGGTAACACCGCCTATTAAGTGTAATGCAGTGAGGACCCAGGTGCCAACGAAAGGCAGGACACTGAAGAATCGTCTTGAGGAGATTTGGCTGGAAGCTCTTTTGAGCAGGAGCTGAATTGTTTGTTCTGGAAATGTCTTTCAATTACTTTTTTTGTTGTTTGCTAATTTTTCGCTGCAGAAAGCAAACCAATCTGTCCACGCACTGTTAAATTCGTTTTAAATTAAATTTGGAAATCTACTGTAGCTAGGGAAACTCAACGCTAGCCAACACTATTGAGGATTGGCAAAATTAGAGGATAAGTGACGGGCCGTAGACGTACGTAGGCTATGACACACAGTTTAGTTTTCTGAAATGTTAAAACTTATTTTATTATTCACTGTAAAGGCTGGGGATGCACCAGTCCCACTTGTTCAGTCCTGATACCGATAGCGATACCTGGGCTTTGGGTATCGGCCCATTGGTATCGGTGCATCCCTAATATAGGCGTGGAGCCTTTTTGCAATTGGAGAATGTAAGAATCACTCTAGGCCTACAACAATAATTAATTAAAGTTAAAATGTTAAAATAAAATAACCATTATTCATTTCTATATAATTTTTTTTACAAAGCCACAGGGAGCCACTGGAGAGGGGCTAAAGAGCTGCATGTGGCTCCGGAGCCGCAGGTTGCTGCCCCCTGGCCTACCCTGTAATACTGTTTTTACTAGTCGGCCTAGTTAACTTTTTCGAAATTAGGTGGCAAACTGAAAAGAAGCGAACAATACGAACAAAGCATGCACTTGTTTGTGTTATTGTGTAGGCCAATATTTATTGTTTATTTGACATTATAGGTGAAATACTGTCAATACAATTTTTAAAATATTTTTTTCAGTAAGGGGGAAATAGCCGATATTGTATATAGCCAAATGTGTAGGGCTGTCCCAAATACCATTTTTTGGACTTCAAAGATTCTGTGAGTAATATTCAAAGGTATTCGACGCTTTGCTTCGCGGCGTGGCGCAGCAGGCTGACATGTTCTTCTGTCTGTCTGTCTCCATTTCCACCGTTTCAGTGCTGCTGCCACACTGCTGTACACACACGCACCTCTACACACAACAAACAGCGATATCTGTCCGAGAAAAACGAATAATAATGCATGCTGAATATGAATTATGAATAATGATATGGGATCATTCCTTAGTTCATGGGCTATTTTGGGATTTTGATATGATTATTATCACATGCTTATATGTAAACAAAAAAACAAACAAAAACAAAAAACGAAGCATTTGAATACTTATTTTGAGGTTGAATACCATGGCAACGGTCGAAGCTTCGAAGCATTTATCTACAAATGTGTAAAAAAAAATAAAAATAAAAGCAAATATTGACAACAGACAATAAAGGCAAAACAGAAATAGGCCTCCTATCCCGAACTAAGTGCTCAAATAGCACAAGTGCAAACGTGTACAATATTTGGCATCCAGTACTAATCTTTAATATTTCCTACACTATCTGAAAGCAGCAAAGGCTCTACTACAGTAGGAGGAGCCGACCTACCCTGCTGGAGGTCAGGTCATGCCTACAACAATTTTTTAAAAATATATAATTATATAATTACCCTAAAATTAGAAAAGAAACACATTTTCTTTCTCTTCTTCTTTTCTTGCTTTTGCCCACTGTGGTTCCCATAAGGTTTGGCTTATGACAAAGTGATGTGACCCCTTGTCACAGTTTGTAACCTTAGTGCAGAACTGAGTTGTGAGTAGTTCAACCAAATAGTGAGTTTTCCTTTTGGGTTAATTGGGAACCAATTGGCAGGGAATTACTGTAGATAAATTATCAGCAATCCTCAATAATGGCCACAAGGTGGCAACATAAACTCAATAAACACTGAGTAGAATGAGGCCTGTTTCAACCAACTCTGTTTGGATTTGTAAAGATAATATGACCCACTAAACCGCACTTTTTCAAATGATAAAATGTAATTTGACTGTTGTATGTAACTGCTCTGTGGTCCTCTATATGTCAGTGTTGTGATGTGTGTGTGTGTGTGTCAGGAGGAGGGAATGATAAGACTCCAGTGTGCAGTTATTTATAGTCTTTCTGTGCTCTTTTGATCATTGTTAAGTTCTGTGTGCAGTGTTTACCCTAAATGGGGCCTTCCAATCTGCTGAGCTGAGCTATAACATGAGGGAGGCATCATATGGGTGTTGGCCCATTGTGCCGTCTTCATCGCCTCCCTGTCTGCCTCAACTTCGAGGCCATACTGGAGCACCGTCTCATCCAAGCAGAATGGCAGCACCCAAACGAACAACTGCTCAGACAGGCGGGCCCTCGTCTGCTCTGACGGAGCCGCCGTTGCCAGAGACGGCAGACAGGCAGTCAGAGAGGCAGTTGGATCGGCAGGCGGAGGGGTAAGGCGCCGCGAGGAGCAGGAGCCCCGTACGCTCGGGGGGCCCCCTCTGCGTATCCAGGCTGGGCATGTGTCCTCTATGGAAGCCAGCAGGGACACACAGTCAGGCATGTCAGCGGCCCCAGCCGGCACAAGCAGATGTTTTCTGGGCATTGTTGTTCCGCTTCTCTGGTAATTGTTTTCCTTCAGGGCCAGCCAGTGGGACAAGGTGCCAGGTTGTGTTGTGGGAAGGAGTTATGGAGAGACAGAGTGTATTATCAATCAGCAATGGCTGTTCCACACAGACCGTCCATCTTTTTCCTTGTGCTCCATGTGGCTTGAGCAATACAAACGGGGAAGCCGGGGTATCACAATCATAATGTTGTGTTAATGATGACGGTGAGCTGTCATTTCAAAACTGTAAAGGTATTTGTTGTCCATCCTATTATCGCTATCTTATTGTGTTATGTACTCCTGTGCCCTCACCGCAGAGATGGCATCTTCTAATCTGCAGACTGACTTTAACACCCTGCAGCATGTCCTTTCGGATCTGAAATTGCTTTTAAACTCATCCAAAACTAAAACTATGATTTTCTCTCCTGGGCGAACAAAAGGTCCAACCTCAGGCTGTGACAATTACAAATACTTGGGGATTTCGATGGGGCAAAATTCTAAATTTGAAATGCCATATAGGCCATCTTGCAAAGAAACTAAAATTCACACTGGGTTTTCTGTACAGGCTAAAGTCCTGTTTTTCCATGGCATCAAGAAAACGCTTAGTTGCTGGCCTTTTCTTGACTCAGATGGATTTTGGTGATACTATTCACAGGTCCACTTTGTCCAAACATGACCCCCTTTATCACCCAGCCTTGCGGTATGTCACTAATTCTAGCTTCAGGACCCAGCATAGTAGGATGGTCATCCCTCACTTTGTGTAGGTTAGAGCATTGGTACATTTTAGTCTATAAGATCATCTCTGGAAAATGTCCTACTTACTTAGGCCTGAAGTTTGTATTTCTGCAAAACGGTTTTAATCTTACATCACATAAATGGCTTCAGTTTAAGGTGCTTTCTATCAGTACAGAAGCTGGCAAAACAAGCCTGTTCCACTACGGTCCTGGTCCTGGAACGATCTGCAGGCCGAGCATAAACTTGAGACCCTTATCTCTTTAAATGATTTTAAACATAGAATAAAGGAAGTGGTCACTGCTAGCTGCCGTTGCTTCAATTAAATAACAAACACATGACCAACATGCTGCCCTGTTAATGCACTGAATGATGTATTTTGTCATACCTATTGTTGCTGCCGTGATTCAATGTCGTTGTCTTGTTATGTGTTAGATGCTGTCTTGGCTAGGTCTCACTTATGAAAGAGGTTTTAATCTCAATGTGACTTTCTGGTTAAATAAAGGTTATATATATTATTGAGAGTCTAAATCTGCATTTCAAAGTTTTACATGGCATGAATGGGTTTCTTTGCATCGTGCACAACTGCTAGTGTCTGAGGATTTTGCAGCGTCTTGGTAATGTGAAGTCACAGACACTTAGCAGTTTGTTATGGAACAGAAAACAGCTAATTCACTCCGACTGTGTGAGTGTTATCCTGTGATCCCATGTCGAAAAATGCCCTCTTAATTAGCACAGTGAACTACTGAGACCTTATTATGGGGTCAAATGTACTGCAGACCTTGTGTAGAGCAGAGGCAGAAAAGACCCACTAGGGGGCACTTTGAGACTTTGGATCAAAAGCAGGAGCAACAGAGGCGCTTTTGTGCAAAGTAAACTATAGTTTTGGGTTTATTCGGTGTAAATTTTGTGTAAAAATAAAAAGTAATGCATTTTGTTGCCCGGATCTACATGCTACCATTCCTCCTTCACCATGGTAGTCCTCTGTTGTGCATCATTCAGGCTGTGGAACTGCTTTCAGAGGTTTTATTCTAGGGGGGTTTCATGGATGATTTTATGAGACTTTTCAGCTACTGCAGGGCTCAATCCATCATTTGAACGTTTTCAGTGTCGAACCCAATAAGCAGTTCGTCATCCACTCCCTGGAAGAAGCAACGATTCAGGAGAGGGATCTTGATGGTGAAGCTGCTCTCATCTGTTCATGGTGGCATGCCACACTCCTGGGAAGCTGCAGCCTTCACTAAAAGCCAGTGTCGAGATGTTAAGCTTTTTACAGGCTGACGCAAGATGTAAGTAATTTGGTCCAATCATGTTTTCATTTTTTTATATATATATATCTATATAAATATATAATTGTAGGTGTTAAGAGCGCTGTTAAGAGCATGTGGGGAAGGCAGACAGAAAAAGCTTCAGCCATGGAATCTGCTGTTCACACGCAGAGCATTGGATGATTTCATAATCTGCCTTCACTGCCAATAGATTCAAAGGGAAAATAGAACCAATGTCACATCTGCCTTTTCACTATTTTTTTGCGACATCCATTTGCCTAATCCCGTAGTGAACATCATCCATGTCAGACAGTGTTTAGACCCTGTGTGAGTCTGTTTGTTTGGTGTCTGTTGAGCCTTTTCTCTGTAGCCGCTCCACCACGCTGCAGAGGCGTCTGAGGCCCCCGTGGCTCCGGGGGTCACGCAGCAGCCTTGTGAAGTTGTGGCGGCTACCACAGCACGTCTCGCTGTGTACGCCGGCAGGACGGGGCACAACAGTCCGGTCTGATTACAGAGTAGCACCTTTTGGCCCCCATATTTCTCACACACCTAGGATGAAGGAGTGACAGTATCTGTGGGATAAGCCTGTTTTGGGATGAGATGGGATTTACACAAGAGAGAGAGTGGGTGGCATACCTGAGCAGAAAAGCAAGAAGAATGCAGCAAAGTTTAAATTTGAAATTAAATGTTTTTACAGGATAGCCCTGATGAGAATAAGACCTGAAAATATTACTCTCTCATTATTTGGGTCTAATATAGTGTTTATTTGTGACACATACGTGCCTGCTCCTCGCCACTGAATCATACCTGTCAAAGTCACATCAGCCATGAGTCAAACCCCGCCCACCGTCTGCGTGATTGACAGCTCAGGCAAAGTTCAAACACCACGCTCCAGATCATCACCAAAATACAGCTGCTGCTGCATGAGAGAATGAGCACCTCTGAGTCACACAACAGGACCTTGAAAAATCTTAGTCACACATTGATTTTTGTCATCGTTGCTTCCTGGTCAACGGAACACTCAGATAGACGAATATATGTTTATATAGGAATAAAAATCCATGTATTCTCATAGGAAAATAAATTGTATCTTGAGAATAAAAAAAGGAAAATATTAATTTCTGATATTTAAATAGCAGTGATAATAGGCACAATTTTGCATGTTCCTCTTATTTGAAATTAAACTCCATTTCTACAGTTTTTTACATTTTGCATCATACATATTCAGGACAAAAGCGCAACGTGTTCCAAGAGTAGTGGTGTTGCTAAAACTAGCAAGAGGACAAAAGAACTGCGCCTGCTGATATACCATGTGTCAACCGCCCTGTTTCTGTGCGTGTGTGTGTGTGTGTATGCATGCATAGCGTGCGTTTGTGTGCAAGTGTGTGTGTGGGTGCCTATGAGCAAGCACATGCATACATTTGTGTCAACCACAGTGTGCAAAGAGGTGGCAAATTTTTTTCTTCTTTTTTTCCACGGGTGTGAACTGTAAAAGAATTACAGTCCAATTAGTTTTATTATGGTTTTAAAAGATCCAACCAGAAAAAAAAGAGTTTAATTGGTGAATTTAAGTTGTTATGATCTGAAACATAAAGGAGAAATTAGGTACAAAAAACTTAAAACAAATTTTTGACCGAGGAGATTCTCTTACATTTTAGTTTTATGTTTTTTAATTTTTCGCTTTGTGCTTGTAAAATATATCCCGTCACCAATGGACTTCCGTAATATAGTCATATTGACTTTAATTTTAGTCTTGTTTTGTCACTCATCAGAAAGTCATCACAGCGACTGCACATCAGTGAATCCAGTCGACTGGATGTGTGTGTGTACAGGCTACGTTACTTCATGTAAAACTGCTATGCCCGAGTGTTACTTTGAGTGTGTGTGTTGATGTTTCCAAGCTGGGTTGAATCATTAGGAGGTGATTCTCTCTAACAAGGGCTAAGGAGCTGTCAGGAGACGTTCACAGGCAGGTTTCGCCATGGAGAGTGTGAGGAGTCTTATCAGGGTCTTAGCTGTTTTGCTGCGCCTGTTTATAAAGAGCCTGCTTTATTTGGAGTGAATGCATCCTAGCAAGGTCTTCGCTGTTTCTGTGCGTTGATTAAAAGTGTTTTCACGATTACCCGTAGTGAGTCTATTCCAGCCTAACAGGGTTACTAGCAGTTTTAATGAAGGGGGGAATAATCATTACATGTGAAAGGGGTTTTGTCGGGGTCTTTCTCTGTCTGCTTGTTGGGGGTGTGACGGGGAACTTTGCCTCCACGGGGTTACATTTGACTTGTTTGTTTTTTTATTTGCTCAAAAAAATATTCTACTCTACCGTTATGTCATTATTCTCAACATTCATAATAACACTTCCCTCCCCTGCAAAACGTCTCCTCTATTAAATCTCTACAAAAATGTTGTGATGGGAGTCATATATCTTTATTTTCGTCTCTCTCTGCGTGTTTGGGTGTTCTTCCTTCTTCTTTTCAGTTACAGTTGCCTGCTCGCCGCTAATGTGGCTTTTCTGCTCTGCTCCTGTTGTTGGCTGTGGTCAGCCTTTGCATTCGCTGGTGTGAGTGAATTTCTCACAGCTTCTCGTGAACGTGTTTTTTGAAAGTCCTATTCAACATTTGGTGCAACTATAATCGGCACTAAGCCACTACGCTCATGCAGACGTGTCTGTGGATTCACACATTCAGGCCTTCAGAAGTGTTGTGCCATCTCTTTTTTAATTTTTTTTTTTTTTTTTTTGCAATCCAAGTAGCTACTAAAGTAAATGTTTTAAGTTGATTAAAGGGATTGTGAGTGGAGGCACGGTCATAGAATTAACTGACTGATGAGAAAACATTAGCACCAAGATGGCTTCCCTCACGTTTTGGCCTTCCTCAGATTATACAAGCAATAATTCAACAGTGTTTATTAAAGAGCAATATTGCTTTGATTTTCCTAAACAACATTCATAATTTTCCATAAATAACTTATTAAACCTTTAAAAAAAATTCATAAATACTCCCAACCAGTCATAAAAATAGCTAAAAAATAAAATATAAAAAATATGAAGCTAATTGTAAATTTCACTATATTTAAATTATTTTTTTATATTTAAATTTTCACTTCATTTATTCCTTTGAAAGCTTCTACTTTTATTGCTTGCACATTGGTAATAATTGTAGAAGTGTGCTTTGGCACCATTAAGGTTCCTCTTATCATCAACCTACCAATCGTACTCTCACTTCTCTTTTCTTTTATATGTATATATATATATATATAAAGAACAGCCCTGTCGTCTCAAATTTAAACAGGCCTGAGCTCCAACTATTTGTGTATGCTGGAGAATGTCGTTCTGCCCCTTGGCACGCTATGTACTTCTGTTATCAAATCAAACAATTAGATCTCCGGCCCTGTAGCAGAGAATTAGATTTTGACACAACGGTGCATCTTTGATTAATATATTGTAACATCTGACTCCGTCGCTCTCTGATGGGGCCAATAGATAACAAATGGGTGACTTGTGAAGCTATAATGAAGCGACTGTCTCGCTATCGACAGGGGAGCCTCCGATGCTTTAGTGCAAAGTAGAGCTTTCCAACGGAGGCCCTCCGGTGCACAGATTATTACACTGGCCGTTAAAATGAGCTAATGTTCCGCTGCCAGTGCACCTCTCCAAAGGGACACGAGCTGAATTCCCCTCTCACAGCTGCAAAACAGAGGTGTAAATTAAAGCCAAACAAAGTAAAAAAAAAAAAAAGAAAGAAAAGAAAGAAAGAAATCCAAGGCCATGCAGGCTACAGTATTTCTGTGATTAAAATGTGGGATTTCCTCTGTTTCTGGTGGATGTGGGTGTTTCTTATTGTGTTATGTGCGACAGATGATGCTTGCGCGGCTTTTGTTGTGAACTATGTGTTTGTATCGTGGACATGTGTAGTCATTTCTAAAACATTTCCACTTCAGAGAGTTACATTTTTTGAATTGTTTGGTTTGATTTCTGTTTTTACTGTTTTGCGATTTTATTCTGAAATGAGTCTTTTATCATGGAAGGCTGTATGTATGGGCTGTATATGTACAGGTGAGCAGTCTCAATGAGCAAAAGGAGACTTGGTGGTGTATGTAGGATTTGTTGCGGCTGTTTATTTTTCCAGTCCTAAGGTGCCACATCACTCCCCCCCAGGTACTTATTAGCAATGACAGGGGATGTCTGATTTGACAGGAGTGTGACAGGTGTAAATTTCACACACACAATTCAGCTCCACACATTAATCCAATTAATTTTGAACATGTTCTCCTCGCTCGCTCTCTGCCAGTAGAACCGAATCAAGGACGGTTGGGGATGTTGGTTTGTTTTTCATAAAGCAAATTATTTTCTTTTCAGCCAAATATTTTCATTTTTTTTAATTTAATTTGTCACACAGGTACAAGTTACACAATTTCTGTGAAATTCCAGTATCAAATTTCACTGACAATGTGAAAATATAAATTGCAAATATTCGAGTACAGCAAAAGGAGAGTAGACAATGTGATTGTTAA
>CAKAKR010000103.1:17210-42936 GCA_916700685.1 Adelosebastes latens | reverse complement strand
CTTCTCAAACATCAAGGCATCTTTGGGGGTGGGGTGTGGGGGGTTTAGGGGGATAACAGTGAAAAAATATTCCACTTTGAGAATGTGCAAGATCTCATGCAGTTGCCTCGCTCTCACTCTCTATCCCTCCTCTCTGTTGGCGCTAAATCACACGTTAGTACAGCCAGTGGATGTGTTGACAGTTTTACAAACAGAAATGTAAAACGCCATACTCAAGGGGGTCTAAGAGATAAGGGGTGGTGGAGGGGGGTGGGGGGAGCCGAACGGGGCAGGAAACAGAACAAACATGGCCCAGAGAAGCATAAAATGCCACGCTGAAACACCTTCGGCTGGGTTGTTTTAATTACATAGGGCGTGCCACACTGTCAGCTATAGTCACGAGTGGTGAGAGGAAGCTGCTCGATACTGCTGGGATTTCCTATAGCTCGCTGCCTGCGGAGCAGATGTAAAGTGTCAGAAGTGTTAGAGTAGTATAGAAGCAACATATAAATGGACGATCCCTTTGCTTTGCACAATGATAGTTCTCCATTAAAGCAGCAGTTGGCAAGATTGGAGAAAAAATGATTTAAAAAGTTATTTTTATAGAGGGGTCGCTATATCCTGACAGCAGTGCATGATACAGGTAATTTAAAAAAAAAAAATCATGTTCGTCTGTGTCCTCCGGTGTCCTCTGGTGCTCCTAATGGCATCTGCAAGGATTCACAGACCGGAGGAAAACAACCAATCAGAGCCGAGCTGGAGCCTTGCCGTCTCTGAGCAGCTGTCAATCACTCACAAACTCTGATCAAACGGTCAAACTAGGCAGCGCTGATCAAATATGAATCAATATTCTGTTACTGTAATGCCTATTTCTCGCCTCAAATGTTTTCAGAAACATCTTGTAGTGTACTGTTTAGCTGTAAAATGAGAAAGTGTGTGACTTTTCATGTTGAGATCAGTTGAGGAAATACCAAGCACCGCCCACCAGCCGGAGCACACGTTCTCATTTTACAGCCAAACAGCACTACAAGATGTTTCTGAAAACATTTTACACGAGAAATAATTACAGTAACAGAATATGAATTAATATTTGATCAGCGCTCCCTAGTTTGAACGTTTGATCGGAGTTTTCTCAAGAGATTGACAGCTGCCTCCGTTGAATGAACAGCCAATAATCTCTCTGAAATGACCTGTGATTGGCAAAGGTCTCCCATCACAGGCTAGATTTTTTAAAGCCTGAAAACAGAGCCAAGAGGAGGTGCAGAAGTCAAGTTTTCTCTCAGAACATTTGAATTACAATATGCTGAAAGGTTATTATGGAATTTTTGCCCATTGATGACAAATAAATTCTGCCTACCCCCACTTTAAAGCCGCCGGATCAAAGCTGTAGCTTCACACAATGGGCACAGCTGACTTGCTTCCAAAATGAAACTTTTGCTATAGTGAATCCCTGCTGTCTTGAGCTCGCTTTGAATAAATATGGCCAGCAGAAGTGAGAGACATTCCCAATGGATTGTCTTAGCCTGCTGAGCACAGAACAAGGAGGTTTAGGGACGTATAGACGCAACCAGGGGTGGCCTTAGGGGAGGGTGGGGAGGCCTGAGTGACCCTGCTACATGCCACGGATTACAGATATATATTGTGTCAGAGCTGTCTATATTCCAGGAGGATATATACAAGCTTGTACAAGCATGTCTGATATAAATACTCAGGACATGTGTGTTTCTGCACCATCAGGATGCAGCAATACGTATTATTCTCTGCAGTGCTGTTGCATCTCTTGGCCAATCCGTGCACCAAAAAATAGCATTGCGGTTGGACATTGCTTCCCTCTAGCCGTGTCTTCAGTGACATGATTATAACAGGTAAAACAAAGCACTTGTGATCACTTTGATAACAATCTTGAGTGTAGGTTCAATGCACTGTGGTTTTCTAATGGAGGAGAGGATGGGAAGGTTCAGTGCATTTGCACGAAAAGGCGTATGAATGCTACAATAATGCGCAAGGCGTTTAGCGTGCAATAAGTATTTCCGTGTGTCATTTGTACACCATGTATCCTGTACTGACTGCAATGTAAACGCATCAGCGTATAAATGCTACTGTAAGAGTTAGTGATGTAGTATAAAAAGCGAGAAAGATAAATTATGGTTGGTGAGTTGGTAGGGAGGTGGATGGGCCCAACAAACACTGGACTTTTAACCAGGAGACCTGTGTTCGAGACCATTATTGACCTTTGTTTTGTAAGTTACATTAGTGATGTTGGTCACAAGTTTTTTAATGACGTTTGTGCCGTGTTTTCCATAGCTGTGTTACGTTGTTTCCGTACATACATATTTACTTAGTTTACGTACTTATTTTAAGCCCAACCATGACGTTTTTCTTTAACCTAACTAAGTGTTTTTTTCTTGCCTGATCCTAACTGCGGACGTTTTTGTGTCGTACAAATGACACGCAAAAAACAGCGTACAAATGACACATAAAAAAGCCTAAAAAGTGTACTCATGACATGCGGAAAAACAGTGTAATGTCGTGATATTTATACGCCTTCCCGTGAGACCGGGTTGTTCAGTGACAGACTAAGGACCCCGCATTGCATGCATTTTGTGTGTGTGTGTGTGTGTTTATATATCTACATGTGAGGGAGTTTGCTCGTGGCTAAATGTGAGGCTTTTTCATCAGATGGAGTGAGGCTGGCGCGAAGACAACGATTGGCCCCAACTGGTCCCGGTGCTGGTAGGACACAGGCCTTGCCTCTCTTGAAAAGGCATCATTAGAAAGTGACAAAACTGCCAGGGGCAAAACTGGCCCCGGCACAATGATCAATTGGGCAGACAGGGATTGAATTATAGGGGGGAGGGCGGGCTTTAAAGAAGGGGAATAGGAGGGAGTTGGTATAGTACAAGGCCCCCTACTGCTTTAATTACTGATGTGTGCGTCTCCCAATTAACAGCGCACCTATGGTCCACTGGCCACTCCGGGGCCCGCACAAAGCTGGAGAGGAGAAAGAAGGTTCTGCAGAGAAGCAGAGAGGGAGAGAAACTCAGAGACACACAAACCGGGGTGCTCATTAGCGAATGGTAATCAGCGGTCGAGAGGTTGGGCACTCACCTCACAAAACGCCACATGTCAATTTGTCCCCTTCCATTCATGGGCCCACTCTCGTTTTACACCGCTCCCTCATGCTCCCTTGTTGGGGAGAATTGGATGGAGCGCCGTGGGGGGAAACACTCGGAGGGAAACGTAAACACGGGCCTGGAGTAGGGACTGCTTCGTCAACAAGGGTGGGGGGGACCACACTCCTCAGCTGTGGCCCCCTCTCATCAGTCTCCGTCCTCACACGGTCGTAAGGCATCAGTCTCAGCCCCAGCACTTCACTTCTATCACCATTTATTTTCATCTTTGTATCCCGTGCATACCACATTTGCATCACATGTGAGCATTGAGTTCCTCCCTGCTACTATTTCCAGCATATAAAATATGGTATATACGCTATTATAAAGTGTAATGTATATGAATAAAACACCTTCACTGCCTATGGCATAAGCAGCTGTGCCCTTAAACTGTATCTGAGTGTGACACCTATCTGCTTTTTTATAGTCAGTGTCGTAACAGTAGTGATTATACAGTAGAAGATCATCCTTTACCATTGAACCATAATGTTCACACACACCTTAAAGCAAGTTTGACATTTGTGAAATATGTTTCTTGCAGAGAGCCAGATGAGAAGATGGATACATATTAGACGAATGTGAGAGGCATCAATACTTATCATCTAACTCA
The DNA here is from genome assembly GCA_916700685.1 of Adelosebastes latens. NCBI lineage: Eukaryota > Metazoa > Chordata > Actinopteri > Perciformes > Sebastidae > Adelosebastes > Adelosebastes latens. The sequence goes on along the minus strand of CAKAKR010000103.1, from coordinate 39,177 downwards.
AAGCAAGAAAGTGAATGGCTTGTCTTTATGCATTATAAACATAATTATTATGCATTATAATCTGCTTATACCACTGTATGATCATAGTTATAAGCACTCATAAGTGTTCATAATGCTCTATAAGAAAATTAATAACACATAATAATGACTTATAAGGTCAAGTATCATAATACTTCATAATTGCTGGTCACTCTTTAACTTTTTGTTTGCAAGCCCATGTCTATAATGCATTACAATGCATATATCACCGTATAATAATAGTTATAGGCACTCATAAATAGTCATAATGCTTTATTAAAAAATAATCATAACACATTATATAGCATTTTATAATGACTTATAAGGTCAAGTATCATAATACTTCATAATTGCTGCTCACTCACTAACTTTTTTTGCAAGCCCATGTCTTTAATGCATTATAATATGCTTATAGCACTGTATAATCATACTTATAAGCACTCATAAGTATTCATAATGCTTTATAACAACACTCATAACACATTATAAAGCTTTTTTGCATTGTTTTTGCAAGCCCATGTCTATAATGCTAAACATACTTATAATGCGTTATATGATTACACTGCATATAGTATGTGATTATAATGCATTATATAAAGATTCTAATGTATTACAACTATGGGGATTATACTACACTCGAGTGACCAGCAATTATGAAGTATTATGATACTTGACCTTATAAGTCCTTTTTAAATGCTTTATAATGTGTTGTGATTATTTTTTTATAAAGCATTACAAATATTTATGAGTGCTTATAACTATGATTATACAGTGCTATAAGCAGATTATAACGCATTATAAGAATGTTTATAATGCATTATAGACATGGGTGTCATAGAAAGTGTTAACAGTGAAGGTATTCTTTCCCAAAATGTCAAACTATTCCTTTAAGTTGTTATCACACAAGAAATGTGTCTTTGGTGAGGGATCATCTACACAGAGATGTACACCTGCTGTACAAAAACACCTAAATGTTGATAGTTTTTGATATTTAAGGCACACGTGAAAATATTTAGATTTCATGCTTTCAGCTTTTTGAGTGGCTCCTGGCTGATCTACTGCAGATGGAGATGTGATTCTATGGGAGATGACCACCACTGTGGCATCATGCATAGGCATGCCCTCAAGCTGTGCAGGTGCGTGTTAACACCGGCCCTGTGTTCTTCAGCCCTCACAATGTGACAAAGCACCGCACCCAGCACGGTCCGCTGGGCAACGGGAGAATATCTCATGCACCAAAGCCAATTTCATCTGATCTGAAATTGGGGAGGGCTATAGCTCACGCTCTCACATTCAAAATTTAAATCAGATCCCCCCTCAGCCGAGTGGAATCAATGCGACCCTCCATCTTACTTTGAAATGAGACCTGGTCGTCCTCGTGGATTATAGGTGGCTCATCACGGGACGACAGCGCCGGTAGATATCTCTAGAGATCCATCTCCGTCCGATCCTTCTGATCTCCATCTATCTACCGCTCAATCTCTCCATCCCTTAGTCTCTCCTTCTGTATTTGGATGAGATTTAGGGGGTAGAATGAAGTAAGATAATCCATATTTTAATCAGAAGTATCATTTCAAATGAAACCTCAAACCATGTGCACACATCCCCAACAAGATATTCATTTTGCACTTATCCCTCACTATGTTGCTGCATCCAAAACAGTCAACAGACATGCTGGATAAACATCTTCAAAAATGTGATTCTTCTGATAAAATATCCTTGAAAAGAAGTGACATGAATAAAAGCGGAGCAGGGCTTTGATGTGTTTAGCTATTCCACATCCTTTGCACCTCCATTTTCTCATCAGGGCAGCTTCAACAAGGTTTAATTGGTATGGAAATGGAAGTGGTAAAACATGACAGGAACTTCTCAAGCCCGGCTATTTAGACCCATTATTACTGTATACTGTCCTTCAACCAATTATCGCCAATCTACTGCTCTGCAACCCCCCACCAACCTCCTCCCTCATGATTTAACCGAGCCGCATGCAGCTGCAGAGAGAGAGGCAGCCACGGGTCGATAAATACAACTTGTAATCCATGTGTGGTGCAAATTGAGTTTCTATTGGGAGAATAATAGTTTGAAGAGCGTATTTGAGATTTAAGGCCCCCCACCTGCACACTACTACACACTATAAAACATACTCACATAAACCAGCGGTAATCATCATTGCCATAACACCTTCATCCACTCACTAAAGGTTATGCTTTTTCCTTTAATTTACATCCATACAACTCTGCATTTAAAGAAAATTATGTCATCTCTTGCACCAAGAGAGCTACCCCAGTCTTTGTCTGTGACAGCGTTTTTCTGTGTGTGCTTTATTTGCACATAGCCAGGAAATGTCACCTTGCAAAGAATATTCACAGCTCAAGCTGTGTGTGTTTGCCACATAACGGAAAATGACTGGACCTCCATAGAAGCAGATAAAAAGATGAGAAGTTACATCTGCATAAACAGATCACCTTAAATTCAACTTAAATTGACATTTGGAGACGCGTGTTTGCGTGAAGTTAAGACTTTGCGGCGCAGTAACCCTTCTTTATTTTCACCCTGAGGTGAAAATAGGGTAACATCGCAGCTAAATCTTGAACGCACAACTGCATTAGCGCGGTACTGTTACACTTCCCGCAAGAATCCATCCCTGGCACGCTGGTTTGGCATGGCCTTCCCACGGACCAGCTTGTTGTCTGGGCCATTGTTAGCCCAGGAGGCTGGCCTGAGCCCTGAGGGCTTGGTCAGCGTTTAGGGTGTTTTGGAGAGGGAAGGATGGGTGATGGGGGGGAGGCTTTAGAGATGGGTGCAGGCCAAGGCTGGGCAGGGCTCAATGCCAGGGTCTCAGTGGGACACCCTCCTTTCTGGGAGCCTGCTCAGCCCCCTCCTGGGGCCCCAGCAGGGTGCAGGGATACATGGTCAGTGCAAGACAGGTCCATCTGCCCCACTACCTCTGATCCGCTCATGCCAAGCACCCTCCCATCACCTGCTCCATCGGCACCTTATGGAAATGACCTACTGCCGCCTGACCTAGCTGACACGCATGGCTCACCTTCAGCATATGCCACCACTTCTCCTGTAGTCTTCTGTGCTGGGGTTTATGAATGGTTGAGGCGACTTTAAAGGTCCCATATCATGCTCATTTTCAGGTTCATACTTGTATTTTGTGTTTCTACTAGAACATGTTTACATGCTGTAATGTTCAAAACAACCTTTATTTCCCTCATACTGTTGGCCTGAATATGCCTGTATTTACCCTCTGTCTGAAACGCTCCGTTTTAGCGCATTTTGACGGAATTGCGACGGAATTGCGTTGCTAGGCAACAGCTTGGGTCCATGTGTACTTCCTGTCAGTTGATGACATTTATATACACTGCAACCAGGAATAAACTGGGACACATTTAGACTGTTTATGTTTAAAACTGCCTAAAGGGTCGAAATATTGTATATTTGTGACATCACAAATGGACAGAAATCCTGACAGCTTGTTTCAAATGCAGAGTTTCTGAATACGGGCTGTGTGTATTTCCCTGTGGATTGAGTGTTTTGATACTTTCACAGTATTTATATAGGACTTAAGCCTGCTTTATAATAAAAAAACATGAAAATCTTACTTTTTTATAATATGTCCCTTTTAAGCCTTGAATACAAGATAAATATTACTGTCAATAGCCTCCCTCATGGCACAGTAAGACACAGGAAATGGATTCTCACATCAGCAATGTTTTATTCTTTTGTAGTTACTGAAGTAAAGCTAGCAGTTAGCGAGTTTATGGCACATGCATGTAGAGCGAAGTGTATCTCTGATGTGGTCGAGTGTCAGAGTGGAGGGGGTTTCCTCGCTTGTTGCTCTTCTTTGGAACGTGTTGTTTGCAGATGCAGGGTCGATTGTTGGCCATCACAGCGCCATATACAGAGCAGGGTTCTTCCGCATGTGACGGCTGTGCTATCTTACTGTGAACCCACTGGAATTTACAGCACAAAAACACCAATCTCGCAAGCAGGAGAAAATGTGGAGTTGAGTTCTAAAAATAAGACGTCCTGTGTTTGAAAAGCCAACACCTTCTTCTTCTTCAAGAAAGCTCTGGTGTGAAACAGAGCACGGCACTTTCGAAAAAAGTTCTTAGTTGTAAAATGTTTGCTGAGGATGAACACAGTCTTCTTCTTTCCTTAAATACTGCCTTTGAAGTATCAGAAAAGAGAGATAAAGTTTAATCACTGTTCAGCTATAATGATTATGCTTCTATTGAGGATATAATGAGATGAATAAGAGGAAGAAATGTCTGTTAAAACCACTTGCATTGGAAGACAAGTGTGTTGTATCTTGATCAAGCTTCCCCTTTTGGGGCAGTGTGGTGAACAGACACGGTTTTGTGACTTTGTGTAATAATAATTTCTGTCTTTCTAGTTGGAGGTGTTAAACAAAGCAGAGCTGAAAAGGAGAACTTCAGTTTAGTCGTTTATCGTTGCTTTTTCCTCACCGAGTAAAAAGTTGTTTGATTTTAATTGGCTACCAATTTGCATCAGTTGATCTTCTCTATTCCTGTGTTAAGTGTCTCGGAAGCAAAAGTTTAACTGTCAAACTTTCCTTTTTGCAATAGTGGGTTAGTTGCTGCTCTGTGAGCACAAGAGGACACAAAGATTCTGTTTCAACGAATTAAGAAAACATAAGGTGAAAAAGGTGCCAGGCAGCATGAAAAACAGTGTAAATTCTGCATAAATGTGTCTTGGGATGTGAAGATAACATGCATCACTCTTACTATGGACACCTTTTTTCATATAGATGATTTCTAGTTGACTATTTAAAATGAAGAAAAATTATATTTGATGTTATTTTCTGCGCAATTAATTTTCTATGGGCAGTTATGTTTAGCAGCCCCTCTAACCTCTTAGCTAAGTTGAGGGCAAGCAGTCATGTTCCCGCGCTAATGTGCACTCATACCTAAAATATTTTTTACTCTTTACCCTTGTCAGCTGTCGTCATATGCTGCAGATCATAAAACAAACATGATATTTAGATGTATTTCTGATCATGAACTGAATTTTCTCACCCTCCTTCAGTGGGAATGAAGACACTTGATCTTTCTAATCAGGGAACTCATTTAAAGCACAAACAAAATGAGCTCCCTTGCCTCGACAAAACGGGGCAGGCGGCACCGTCTATTGTGCCGCGGTGGCTGCCACTGCGCTGAATGCGGTGAATAGGGAGCAGTCGTGCCCTCTGTGTAGCCCCAGCTGTCTTTGACTGATAGGATGGAGGATTGAGGAGGGAGGGGGGGGGGAACGGTGAGGTGTAAGGAAGTTCAGGAGGCCTGCACATTTACAACAGAACTGAACAGACTGTCATGTTAGTCATCTTAACTAACCAACCAACCAGCCAAGCAGTGGGCTGCAAGCGTTAACACGCCGGCTCCTCCGCGGCTCAGAGCGAACTAATTAATGCAGCCAAATGAGATCAGCGGTAGAGGCCCAGGCCAGGGCCATATTGCTAAATAGCTTCCTTCAGTACGGGCCTGTGTGCTGTAATTACCACCAGGCCACCTCACAATGCCGCCTTTATGTCCCGCTGAAAGTGATTTCATGTCCCTCATTCCCCCATTAGCAGCATGTTTTTCAAATGTGATGAGAGAAGTCTGTCAATGGTTATTGTGTGTGTTTGTGTGAGAGGGTGCCAGTTTGCTTGGGATATAATGGACAGCTTGGTGAATGTATTGAAGTGGGGCACATGTTCATTCGATGCAGTGGATCTGAGGCTGCAGCCCACCAACACATAATGATAGACTGATTAAGTGAGTTAAACCTGTAGTGGTGATGATGCTAATCTATGTTTTGCTTTGTGGGAAAGTCATGTTATAGACCCAACGGGGAATTAAATGAATGAAGGAATGTTGCTGCAGTCATACAATTGTTTCTCATTGTAAATAAATGCATGTTGTTTTGCTGTATACATACAACGAACTCGAAGATCTTCGCAGTTCTTTTGTTTGACAACCTGCTACAATCGCTAATTTAACTGTGTTTTGTGCAAGTTAATGTAGGACACGGTGCATGTTTGACAGAGAAAGAAGTGCAGCGCAGGTGGGGAAATAGTACATGACAAGTCATTATAATGCAGCAAAGTGTGATAACTGTGGTGCCAAAAGAGCTCAATGGATAGAAACAAAGACACTGACAACTTCCTGTGTCTCCTCTGGATTCAACGACAGTCAGCAAATATTTTTTTTACCCCGTTTGAATTGCACCATGATTTACAAATATGACATTAAAAGATAATTTTGCAAGTCAAGAAAGTCGCAGTTTGTCGTTCTCTCGTCTCGCACAATATACGTCACCAACACTAGCTAGCTAGCTAACTTAGCTATGTTCCACGCACAAACGTAATGTTATCTTACCAAATGTGTTTTACCCAGCGACTCCCGTTGCTCCCGTTGCTCCCGTTGCTCCTGTGAGTACATCCAAGAACGAAACACACAGACATCGTAGCTTCAGTGAGAGAGACACCACTTATGGGACTTTTAGGTGTGTAGTCTTTCTAATTATGTATTTTCACAGTCTTAAGCTTTGGTCATACTTTGTGCAAGGACGGCCGCATGGACATGAGCTGACGTGGAGTCGTGACGAGTAAACGTTTTGGATTTATACTCTCCTCGCGGCAAACAGACATTCACAAAGCTCCCCAAAGTTTTCCGTTTTCTCCGCCCATCCGTGCCCACGTAGTTAGAAAAATTTGGATTTGCGCGAATAGGCGAAAACCTGCCGCACGGAACCCTCACGAAGGGCAGTGTCTGATTGTGTGATGACCCTTTGGCCGTGCGGACACTCGCGATCGTCGCGGATGCGGTAAGCATTACATTACGCTTTACACTTCAACAGTTTTACGACAAACTTTCTTGACTGCAAAATAATCTTTTAAATTGACAAAACATCATATTTGTAAATCATGGCGCAATTCAAACGGGATCAAGAAATGATTTGTCTCTCGCCATTGACTACCACATATAGTTGTACATTGTGTCTTTAAAATAATATGTTTCTGCTAATAATTTTTTTTTAATAAACCTATGAAGAAAATGATATACTATCGATGTTCAACTGAATTGTGAATGGCCAAATAAAGGTAAAGTGGTAGAATATGCAGTGGATCAAGAATATATGAATTGCCCAGTGCGTCTCCCCTTTTTTTCTCATCCATATGCTGCTGCTGCTGTCCGCCATCATAATCCCTCAATTCAAGTCAGCATGAATATAGACACCAACAACCGTTTGGGGTGTAATGTAGCAGAAGCATCTAGCTGGCCGCCACTATAGTGCCACCCTGACACTGTCAAAGGTGCCACGTTTAGCCCCAGGCACTACTACTCAATCACTGCCTGGTTCACAGGGGCCAGCACACACCAGCAGGGCCCACTAATGCTTTACTAACTCTCACCACCTCCGCTCCTCTGTCCCCCCCTCCTCTCCTTGTCGGGACAGGCAAAACCAGCGTCTCCCTCTCTCACCCCCCGGGTCCTTGTGGATTGAGCTCATCCCCCAGCACTAAGGGAGAGGAGACAGTCCGTGTTTTGCCCGGGCCCCCGAGCAGCAACTCTCCGCTCAGGATGGAGGATCCCAAGGCAGAAAACTCACCGACTGCTACTGGAACCCCCCTGACAGGACATGTGCGGTAATGGGCTGCTATGTCCCAGACTTGTCACTGTGGAGCCCTGCAGGGTGCGCTCACATATGCCTGAACTCCATCTGCAAGAAAAATTTATATATTTTCATTTCATGAAAATGCAAAGTTTATAAAAGTTGATGGGGAAATAATGTATATGTTAAGATGAGATGCATGTAGTCATAGTATAACGTGAACATGTAAAGCCTTTCAAATCAAACAGCGAGTTGGGGGAGAAAGACAAAAAGAAAGAGTGGCACAGAATAAATGGAAAAAAAAAGAAAAAACCCATTACAGTAAGAGGATGTTGTAGACAAATAAGAGTACAAAAAGATGGTAGATGAGGTGAAAGAAGAGTGGAGAAGCATGGCCGAGCCATATAGATCAGATCCAGTATTCACAGGTCCAGCTGGATAGAAGGTGAGAATTCAGGGTCAGGCTCCGACACGACTCCCTGACTCCTAATTTGGAGATTCTCATTTTCAGTTTCCGAACCGAGGGCAAGAAATCGTACCTGTGAGAAGCCTTCAGGCAGAACAGGGAGAGGTGTGGAAGAATCTGTTTCTGTCAGAGAGGGAGCTGCTCAACTACTTGCCTTTGTTCCGTCTGTGTGTCTACACAATCACAGCTGAGAGTTGTAACTTGGAAAACTTTTGGCTGAAAGACTGCACATTTATTTTTTATGCATAACCACTTATTTCAACTCCGTCGCCACACGGAAAGCTGATCTTGGATGATTCAGTGACTTTTAAAATCATGCCTCTCTACAATCTCTGCATGTGGCAGATAATGGAAAAGATATAGATTGTTATTCCTCTGTGCCACAGAGCTCCATTTTAGTTTGAAAACTATTGAAAATACTTAAATGAGGCACAGTGGTGCACTGTGAGTCATGTTTCTTCATTACCATGAACATGGGCACTGTAGTTTATTTAATAGTCAACCCCACACAATCTTGTTGCTGTAAATATTCGCCAAAGCATCAAATGTGTATTAATCCACAGAAGAAAATAGTCCCCAACAAATACACCATTAACTTCTGTTTCAGTAACACTTGCTAAAAATTGCAGTGCCCAGCTGTTTTAGGAAATTACTGAACTTAAAATGAAACATATACAGTATCTGTAACCTGATTCAGTGCAAGAGACAGGGTATCAGAAAGGGAGTGCGGGGTGCGCTAGCTAGCTAATTCTTTTGTGGTCTGATAAACAGGAAATTCATTAAATTATCGCTATTTTTCCAAGCTATTGTCGCTGTCATATTTATTCCGTATATAACGGAAACACTGATTGCGAGACGTGGTTTTACATCAATATATGAATTTACATTGTGTTCTGACATATACTGCAGCCGGCCACCAGGGGGCAATCGAGATGTTTTGGCTTCACTTTTGGGGAGCCGTCATGTCGTCCATCTTTATATACAGTCTATGTGACCAACATGCACCAGGCAATCGACAGTAGTTTGTATAAAGTTGAGAGGCTAGACCACTGAAGTGATGACAAGGTTGCGTCTTTCTTTCACTCTCTTCCAAAACAAATGCCAGATCAAGATCTTTACGACACGAGGCGGTGGTGCTCATGGAAAACACTACCACTTTTGTCCACAGGGGGCGCCAAAATCAGCACAAAATGAAATTTCCTCGTAGTTACTTTAAGGTCAGGCAACTAAAACAATTGGTAAGGAAAAGATAATTTTAACCAATCATGAATATGATAATTATATCATATCCCTCTTATTTATTATATATATTGATTTTTTTTAATGATTGCTGCTCAATCCATACTGCACATTTTTGTCTCATAATCCATCCTCATGATCCATCCTTCTTTTTTAACCATGGGATTGTAATTGCCATTGTGTTAATATATCCCCATTTTTTTTTTATTCTATTTTCCCTGCTATATTATATATCTGTTTGCCACAAAGGCCAAGTAGCAAGTAGTGTAACTTGTTGAATCACAACATGTAACCTCAATAAAAACAAAAGTTTACAATCTTTTGCTAACAACATGTTCATCATGTTTACTTCAGCTTTATTGGTTTTGTCTGCCACAATATTTTACCACAAACCGTATTTTAAATGCGAAGATGAATAGATTACTCTCTAATTTGTGTGACCTTCGTTCAAACGCTGCGGCCTAAAGTGAGAACATAAAGCAAAGCTTTGGGTTATGAAGAGGGCAGCACAGTCATGCTATCATCATCAAACTCTCACACAAACACACCACAAACACATTTTGTTCACAATTCAGAGCAAACACAAATTTCTGCATCATGATCCGCTGCGTGTCATGACACACATGCACCCCCACCCCCTCTTTCTGAGAAACTCACACGCACACACACACACACACACACACACACACACACACACTCACACAGCCTGGCTGAGCGTCCTGAGCCTCTGACACTGTCGTCTCATGGCTTCAGTGCTGAGGTCAACTTGTCAAAGAGACGAGTGTGACCTTTCTCTGTCACGGCCACCGCAGCCTCGCTCTGAGATGATCTGAGGCCGCCTTTTCACTTCTTCATTATGCCAGAGCATCATTGACACATAAAGTCACAGTTATACACACAATTTAGCTTATTATATTACATTGGCTGGGTGAATGACAGTATTTGATGGGGGTTTGTTTACAGTAACTCCTGCACTTCACCATTTAGCTATTTTTACCTTCTATTAGTGTAGTCTTGAGGAGTCTCAGACGAGACAAGTCTTGCCAAACCAAGTCTTAAGTCAAGTCTCAAGCCCTTGAGGGTAAGTCCAGGGCAAGTCACAAGCCTTTCTAACCAAATTGCAAGTCAATTGCAACACGACAGATAGATAGCGTGGATGACATACAGAAATAACAACTCTCAAAGGAACAGTGTGTAGGATTTAGGGGGCTCTATTGGCAGAAATGAAATATAATGATAAAAAGTACGTTTTCTTTAGTATATAATCACCTTAAATTAAGAATTGTTGTGTTTTCGTTACCTTAGAATGACCCGTTTATATCTACATAGGGAGCGGGTCCTCTTCACAGAGCCGGCCGCCATGTTTCTACAGTAGCCCAGAATGGACAAACCAAACACTGACATTTGCGTTTTCGCGTCGGCCACCGTAGTTCACCTACACGCATGGCACACAGTTTCAGTTGGTTGCAACCTGCAACCCCACCGCTAAATCCTAAACACTACACCTTTAAATTGACATATTTCTTTAATCAAAACGTTCCTGTACCAACTGAAAATTATGTCGGCAGGTTAGATAAATCACTGAGGGCAAAACAAAACAAACCTAATCTGCTCTATACTCTTGACCATACCCAGATGTGATGTAGCATGGCACTATCATGCAATGGTACCAGTATGTATCAGTGCTGCATAGGCTTTGGGAAAAAAGCATGTTGTCACCACTAGTTAGCAGTGCAAGTAGGATTATTATTAGATTGGTTGAAGTTACTCTTTAAGTCTGAGTCCAAATGTCAAGTCTCAAGTTTACAGCTCTGGTGAAAGACATGCTTGCAATCAGTGCAATTAAAGTTTTCTTTTGTTTTTCTTTGAGACAGTGTGCTTCACTTCAGTGACTTTATTTAAATTTGAATACATTTGATGTGATTTTTTAATTTGTATTTGTTTCTATTACTTTATATTCATCATCTGTAAAGCCACAACTCAGTGTACATCCATCCCTAATGTGTGTTATCAGTATCTTTTTTCTTTATTTGTCCTGTCGTGTTTGCCTCCGTTTAAATTGCTTTAGTACATATATTTTTTTTCCTGTTTTGTTCTTGTTATCTCGCATCTTAAAGCTGGGACTTATTGTCTCAGCAGGTGTCAAGGGATTTGGTTTGTCTTATGGTTTGGAGGAGACCTTCCTCCCCGTTAGCCCTTTGCTCTGCAGGGCTGCAGGGTTCACTGAAGCAAGGAGATGACATCTTCCCTTTCCACAGAGAGAACCATTGCTCTCTCTCCAGAACCTCGTAGAGGAGATACAGTGCAGATACACACACACACACACACACACACGAGTCCCTAGCCACACACTCTCTGACCCCTCCACCCCGATTCCTGCTCCTTGTACTCCCCCCCACCTTCTCCTCCTCGCGCCCTCTGAGGAGACGCGCTGTATTGAGCGGGAGCTTGAAACCATGCTTGTATTGTCAAAGGAGTTGCCGGCACTTACCTCCACTTGAACATTTAGTGCTGTCTTGCTGGGCCTGGACAGAGAATAGCACTATAGGGTCACTGATGAATTGCTATTTCTGGACAAGGGATAAACACACTGCTTTGTAGGGATTATCTCTCCAATCTGTGGTGGCAGAGCTGAGATTTTTATCTTCCGTTTGTAGAGTCAGAGTCGTGTTTATGTGTTTGAATTTGTAACATTGTTCTTTGTATATAAGGGATGACAATTGTGTCAACCAATAACTTAAATTAAATGTAGTCCGTTATTTTCACTGAAATTAACTGTTGATGAAGGGAATGACCAAGTCAGTGCTTTTTTGAGTCATAATCTTGTATAATTACATTATCAATATAACCGTGTGTCAAATTTCCTATAGATCTGATGATGTTGCTCTTAAAACTGAGATCTGTATCTTTCTACATGTTGTCTAGCTGTTGTTGCTAAGGTGCTAAATTCAAAATTCAGAGCCTTTCTATTGCTTCCACACAGCTGTCAACATCAGCAGTTAGCAGTGCAATCCGACCCGGATTTGATTTTATTAAGGATCCCCATTAGTTCGTGCTATTGCAACCAGCTAATCTTCCTCCTACAAACACATTAAAATAACATATAAAATACAAATACAAGAATAAAAACCTTAGAAATAATTAGTTACAGATTAAACTAAGAGATACTGTATGACAACTGAGATAGCACACCAAACAAAACAAACACCACTGCAGCAAACAAATTATAGTCTTAAAAAAAAGAGATTAAAAAAAAGATAAAATTTGCAGCAGAGACTTTGAGGCAAATTATTCCAGAGAGAAATGTATCTATAAATAAAAGACTGTAGTTATGTCAAAAAAGCACAGAGGAGCTCGGATTACAACACACACAGAGGGAGAGGGACTTCATTCTCTGCTCAGGTAGACATTATTCCTCAATATCTTTACATAACAAATAGTTTGCTGCTTTATTAATGCTCTGAATATCATAATGAGCACCTTTAAGAAGTGAACTGCAACCAACCTGGGAACTTGAGCCCAAAAATGCAATTTTTTCTCTCAATGTCACCCAGGACAGAGGCATTGTAGACTATAGTTTCTCCATCCAACTGCATCAGTATTTCTGTGAGTGTACTGTTAAATGACAATTTCTAATAAAAAATACTAAAGTTAACAAGATTTAATGATAAAATTGACTTTTACTTTTTCTTGTATTAAATTTGGCACACTTAGATATGAAGCTATGATTATATAGATGTATGCTGTCAGTTCTAATCATGCAGCTATCATATACTTATTATTTAACTCTTAATCCCTCTGCTGGATCACTTTAATCCATTTTTAATCCAAATTCAGAATGAGGAAACTTTGAACTGGTAGAAACCTATAATAAAAAGAAGTTTTACCTTTGATTACATTTTTTAATAAAATTACTTTTAATCAAAAAGAACGGTTGGTCATGTTTAGTCATGATAAGAAAATATATAGTACAAAAACATCTATGCAATATCTACATATACAGTAGAACAAAGTAAAAAAAAAAGAAGAATTTAGAATTTTATTTTGACATTAAAAGAGTTTTTCAGTGCGTGCAGAAGTTTAGTTTTCTGTTCTACCAAACTCTCAAAATGAAATTCATACCATATGGACTAAGACTAGTAACCTATGAGAGCTCGGGAGTGTGTGAGACGCCCTAAACAGCTGTCACTGTGCATGTGCGTATGTCATGCATGTGTGTGTGCACATGTGGGTGTCTGTGCATTTTAATAATAAGGTGTTGACTCTGCCCTCTAAGGCTCACCTGTGGGGATTCCCAACGGTGTGTGTTCGGACCTGCGTTCATATATGTGTTGTATTTGTGCACATACAGTACGTGTGTGTGTGTGTCACGTTGGGAAGCGCATATCTGTGCACCACAGCGCAACACCTGCCAGAGGCTGTGGCTGTTTATGACAGAGGCTGTGTGAGCTGGAGAGGACACGGTGGAGCATCGCCAGCTCCATGCACGCACGCACGCATGCACACACACACACACACACACGCACACACACACAAACAAAGCACACAAAAATTGCCTGTGATTTTTATTGCAATAATTCATATTGTGCAAACACAAAATTCACACAAGCAAACACTTCTAAATGGCCAGACATCACACCTACACTGTAAAAACTATGAGGAAAAACACTCCCCTTTACACACACACACACACACACACACACACACACACACACACGGGTAAATGTAATAACCACAGGGCCGGTGTGATCTGTGTCTCTCTCCCTAGGTCGTGCTGGCTGTGCAGGTCCCCAGCAGCTCCTATATTACAGCAGTAGGCAGGGGAGCCTGGCAAAGCCACCGGCCTACAAAGTTCAATATAAACGAACAGTGGGATCTCCCAGGGACCTGGCAGGAAAAAGCTTAGCAAAGTTAAAGCCTCACCAGCCCTTACCGGCTGCTCATGCCAATGACAGGACACACATGTACGGTGCATATACAAGCCTGCACACACTCACACACACACCGACAGCCCACCTATTTCCCATGAAAGGAGTTGTGGGGCTTCGGTACTTTACCAATAGACCAGTCTTTTTTTTCAGGTTATGTACTTTGAGTTAATTTGTAAATGTGTGCCATTTAACTTGCAATTTGATAATCAAAAGAGAAGACCAGCCATCTGAAATACAGTACATAAGTAAGAGACAATTCAGCCCTGTCTCCTAAAAATTTTGTTCCCACGTGAACCTAAAAGTCAACGTTCACTTATTTTAAATAACGTAACATAGAATGTCATTTTAAGCCAAACCATGACGTTTTTTTACCAAACCTAACCAAGTAGTTTTGTTGCCTAAACTCAACAAAGTAGTGCTGTTGCGTTACTTATTTTGTTTCACTTTACAATGTTAACCACGTGTTTAAAACTACAACTGTAATCCGTAGAAAAATACATTTCCCTTGAAACTGTAATTAAGAATGCAGTTTAGTTGTATGGGAACATGATAGAAAAGTAATGCACTGTAATTCGTAATTTTAATTTGTATGTAATCCATGTAAACGTGAACCAGGAAGTATAATTAGCCATAAACGCCGCGTAGGGAGGAGGTCGGGTGTATGGGTGGGTCAAAAAACAGCAGACTTTCACCCAGGAAACTGCTGTTAGTACCCAATATGAAACCAGAAGTCAACATTGATTTATTTGTCACGGACCTTCCGTACTTAAATTACGTCACTTCTGGTGCGGCCTAACCACTTCCGGTTTGGCGTAACTTAACCACAATCTTTCCCTAACTCCAACTAAGTAGCTTTGTTGCCTAAACCTAACTAAGTTGATCTTTTCCTGTGAAGATGGAAGTTTATTTTGAAAAGACTGGAGCGGAAATTGACGCTGGACATTCATAGGAAAGCTCACGAAAAATGAGGAATAACTCTTTGTAACACATCAAACGAACCGTTGTATGAGAACACGTTAAACAATAACATGATTTATTATTAGTGTGATGAGTGATCCTCACATTGAAATCAGAGCAGAAGAAAATAGAATGAAATTAAACTTTTTTTAATAGCTGAGAAGTCCCTGAAGTGCTCAGAAAAAAATGGAAAGTAGGACATCTACAATTTCATGACAACATGGCAAACTCAATTATTCTGATGAAGATCATGTCATATGATCGAAAGCCCTAAAACCTTGTTTTCTCAAATGCTGTTTCCAATGTCAAGAATAAACTTTGAACCTCAAACAAAACTTTTTTTGCAGTGTTCTTTTTTCTTTTTGGTTTTAGATGTAAGAACAGCAGCGCTGCCAGGCACCATCACATCCACATCACAATCACTGAAAAACAAAAAAACAGCAAATATGCTGTACATAAACAACTTATAATTATCCATGATTGGTAACGCTTACAGCAGAAAAAGGTAAAGAAGTTAGATGGAGGAGATAATGATTCAAATTAATTAATATATATTTATATTAATATATACAGTATTAATCATTTTGTCCATATTTTAGTATTTAGATCATAACCTAAATCTTGCTTCTCTTTTCACAATATAAACTACACTTCACATAGTAATGACAAAGCAATTTCAGATTCATGAGAGGAAATCACTTCCTTTGCTGCTTGACTCTGTAAAAGGACAGTGAAAGAAAAAATCCCTCCTCCTCCTCCTCTCCTCTCCTCTCCTCTCCTCTCCTCTCTCCATGCGCTCAGCCTCCTCTCTGTCTGCTTTGCAGGGTTGCTCCCCTCTTCAGATGGCTGTGGATGCAATAATGACCCAACAGATGGGTTTATTAGAGGGCGGTTAAGGCAGCCAGCGGGTGGTTTGTTCAGGGGGAACCGAGAGCCGAAGCGCCAGGAGCTCTGGGTGAAAAGGAGACTGACAGGAAGCGAGTGACTCTGCCTCTCTCTTCGGTTGTTGATCCAATAGGCAGAATCTCTTCCTCGTAATGATCTCGGCCTTTAGGACTGCTTGTCCTTGTGTGTGTTTTTGTGCTGCTACACCCACGCATATGTGCACTCTTCCTTATGCATTTGTACATTTCCGTACATATGCCTCCCCCTGAAGCATGTGCACGCCTTTTGACATGTAAATGAGATCAAGCTGGCTTTGTTACCTGCGTGTTAATGCTTGTTTAAGATGTCATCTGTCTCTTTTTGCCTCTCCATTGAGCGGGGCGGGTGGCGTGCTTTGTGCCTCCAGCCCCAGGTGTCGGAGGAGGTTCCTCAAACCCTCGTTAGTGTCCTAGAGTGTGCCCTGCTGGAGCATGCCTCTCTAGACCAGCAGACAATACGGGTCATTATTCCCTTTGCACTTCCAGGTCTCCCCAACACTTGTTCGCTTTCACTGATCAATAGGTGCTCAATAGAGTTGATTTAGCAAATAAAGGCAAAAGAGTGGGACATTAACTCTGGCATATGGATGGGATTCAGCCATCAATGGGAAGGAAATGAGTAAATTAGTCTCTAATTGCCTGATTGAAAGAAGATCACATGTTTTCTTTCCATTAATTATTTATGATAAGTATCAAAAGCTGTATTTTTTTAATTCAAGATTTAAATACTGTCAACACAATTCTTAAATTGCTGTCCGCTCTGATTGAAATGCATAGAAAAAGGAGACTTTAAAGGGTTAAAAAGATATACAGGTAAACAAAAATGGGACATAATTAGAAAGAGCAAGAAAGTATTAAAGTATAAAAACACATAAACAATAACATTTTAAAATTGTACCATATGAGGCTGATGTGCACCAAAAATGCAAATTTGTACAGTCCAAAGTGTAACAGTGGTGCAAATTTGTACTATAACCCAGCTGTGCAACAGTGGTATGGATATGGACGTCCATCCATCCACTACCTGCTTATTCTTGAGTGTCACAGCTGACATTAGGCGATAGGCGGGATATGCCCAGAACGGGTCGCAAGTCTGTCACAGGGCTGGAGCACAGAGACAGACAACCATTCACGCTCACATTCACAACTACGGCCGATTCTGAGTTGACGATTTGACCTGACCTGCATGTCTTTGGGCTGTGGGAAGAAACCCACGCTGCCACGCGGAGAACAAGCAGCAAGCAAACTGCACACAAGAAGACCCCAACGGGCCGGCAGGTTTGAACCCAGAGCCCAGAAACTTGGGATGGTGCTAACAACGGCACCAACGTGCTGCCTGAATTTGTACCGTAGATTTAAATTCATTCATTCAACCGGGTTGTCCAATGAGAGCAGTTTAGTCTCTTTTGCATGGGCACCCTGTGTACTGAGGATAAAATACATTTGGAAGAGCAGGCGCCCCATGTACCAAGGCTGAGTCCTTACTGCAGCGGCCTTGGGTTAGAATTTGACCCACGGCCCTTTGCAGCATGTCATCCCCTCTCTCTCCCCCATTCATAACTATCACTGTCATAATCAAATAAAGCCAAAAGAATAACAATAAAAATAAAAAAAATAAAAACATTTGACAGAGAACTGGATGTCAACCACTATATATTTATCTTTTTTTTTCTTGTCACTACATTTTTATATCCTATTAGAGAATAACTTTGTTTTTTTTTCCAACCTGGACCCTGGACGCTGCACATGGCAGCTGCGAAACAGGCTGCAATGTGATCCTGTCGGGCAATTCTGCAATATACGTTCACTAAAAGTGCTTGTTTTTTGCTTTTGTTTTGCGCTCTCCTTCAATACTGGACCAATTTCTAAAAATTGTAGTCCTCATTAGTCACTTAGACACAAAAACATGGGAAAATGGGGTCCAGGTTAAAAAAAATACCAAAGTTACCATTTAAGTTAAATTAATCAGGAATAAGATGCACTCTTACTCAGTTCAACACACTCAGGGGTTTTGCTGTTACAGCCTTACTTGGTCTGGTGTGACCAGTAGCTTATGGTAGCTAATATTAGCTGGTGTTTGCAAACTTTAGAGAGATTTTGCTGTTGCTGAATCAGTTTTCTGACTTAATGATTCCTCCAACTTGTACTACTGTTAAACTACATTTTACCATTTACAATGACGCTGTATTTGCTGCTTGTGAGTGACATATCACACCCAGGTTGATTAGACCTCTGCTTGGATTGAGGGTGGGACAGAGCTTTGATGGGAATATATTAGGTCACAAATCTACATCTAATAATAAGAATAATGATATAAGAATAATAAGAATGATAAAGGAGTAATTTGTCCCGCCCTAACAGGTGCAACGCTCAGGAAGATGTCACTCAATTAATCTGTACATGCCCACACAGTCCTGAGAAGAGGTGTGATCAACCAGATTAACTGAAAACACCTGTGTGTACAGAAGTTTTAAGGTTTTAATCATTCATTTTAAGTTCTGACTCCAGCATACATTTGGGTGTTTTGTGCCAATATATATCTGTACTCAACTCCAGATCTTATTTTAATGGTTTTATTTGTATATGCGCTGTACAAATAGGGTTATTATTATACAGTATTTAGAGCATTCTAATTTCTTTCCTTGTTTATCAAAAGATAAAATCCTAATCACACCATCAGCCCCTCCATGCTCAGGCGACACACAGAGCAGTCGCCTCAGAGGATATTACGCTGCTTAGAGACCACTCATCTGAGGAGTGTAAGGCACACGACACCTGGAGGGAGAAATCAAATGCTTGTTAGGGCGCGGTGGAGGGCCCTTCACGGTCTCTCACCTCCGAAACCTCAGCACCCCCAATCCCAACCCCACCCGGATGCTGGTGAACCCCCTCTCCTGTATCCTCCTCCCCTCTCCTCCTCTTTAAAGGTCATCCAATCCCGGCCACCGCCCCACTCCACCCCCAAAACCACGGAGAGAAACAGGACGAAGGGTATGAACACTGAGCTTTTAGCCCCTTTTCCCTCTCTGGGGGTGTATCTATCTCCTTTGTTGTCTCACTCCAGCAATGTATACTACACCTTCACTCTCCATCTATCATTTATGGAGACTGCGTCCATATACAGTATGAAGTCGCCCTTCATATAAGGACTGAAGAGTCCACTACATTTATTTCACAGCTATAGTTACTCGTTACTTTGCAGGTTTAAGTTTTACATATCAAAACACATATCAGTTTATGAGGCATTTGTGTAGATTAAAGCATCCAACAGTATGCAAATCTGTTTAGCACCTTAGCTCTGCCAGCTACAATATTAAAATGCTGCGCACATTAATGCATGGATATGAATAATCAAGTAATATAATGTGTCATAATATAACAGTCACTCTCAGTATACACAATGACCTTATAATGGGTTCATTTACTTTGGATATTTGAATTATATGTTGTTGAGAATACTACTTACTTTTACTCACTGTATATGACACATATGACACATTATACATTTTACTTTGCTGTAGTTCTTTCGGTTAAGATACAAGATGTAGTGGAGTAAAAAAGTACAATATTTTCCTCTGAAATGTAGTGGAAAAGAAGTATAAATTAGCATAAAATGTAAATACTCAAGTAAAATTGTACTTCAGAACATGAAAATGAGACCCCCCTCTTCCAAGCTCCCAAGAACCACCAGCAACAAGAAATTTTGCAGCCCTTAAAAAAGGTTTATTTAATAAGGGTCAGCTTACAGCAACACAAGAAACAAAGGAAGCTAAATAACCTAAACTTACCTACTCAAAAAGAAAGGAAACAAAAGACAAATTACTAACCTAACTCCTAACCAAAAGCAGGAGAAAAAAGGGTTAAACAAAAATGCTACCCACCCCTATGAAACCTGGGCTGTTATATCGATTTACAAAATTCAGTACATTTCACTTGGTGTGTTCTTGCTGGCCGTCTGGCTGGAAGTGGAGAGAGGAGAGCCAGCATGATCTGAGGGAAACCGGCCTTTTAAATCTCCCACTTGAGGCTGGAGCCAATCATCTCCCAGGATCCACCTACACACTCAATCAATCAACCACTCAGCCAAGCTCACCTGCAGCTCATCACCCCACCCACACACACACACACACACACACACACAGAAAGAAGAAAATCTGTCAATCACCGGAAGGAATGCGGGAAAACATAACCGTAAACATAGCATTATCTTTCCCTGTTTTATGCCTAATCTCAACATTGAAGTCCTGCAATAACAGAAATCAGCGCATTTTGGACAGATCACTGTTATGGTCCGAATTGAATTGGTGTGTTAAACTTTTTGGAGAAGAAACAAACACCTACACCTGTGTAATGTACTTTATGTTTCACCACTGGCCCAAATACAGCAACAGGAGTGTTGTCTTCTGCAACTATTTGATCTGTCCTTAGCTTTTTTTACAACAATCTCACAAGGGAAGAGTCAAAAATTTTGAAAAATGTAGACTCCGAAACCCATTTTTTCCAATGGCTTGCACGGCGGAACAATGGCTTTTCACTGTGCAGAGCAAAGCACAAGAACAGCCCAACTCTACTCACCAACAGCTAATCGCGTTAAATAGCAGTCCACTTCCGTGTTTACACATGAACCGTACTCGAGACCACCTCTACTCAAGTGGACCCGTGCACAGATCTACAAACCGTGCCTGAGTACGGTACACATCGTTCACACTAATCAAAGCAACTGGACTTTGGGGTCAAGTGTATTTGGATCTGGGCCTGGGTCCCGGATGTGAGAGCCTCTAAAGTAAAATTTTGAATGCAGGACTTTTACTCTTGTAATGGATTCGTTTTACGCTCAGGTATTACTATTCTTACTTAGGTAAAAGATCTGAGTACTTCATAAATGAACACATACACACACATTGATGCATCCTAAACAACACACCTTATGGGCCCCCCTGCACAGACCCAATTCACCCATGTCTGTAATCCTCCTAATCTGTCACCATGACCCAGGGTAATGCCATGTCACCACAAGTGTTTGGCTTCGCTTTCAACTCAGCCATGTTGACACCCCGCACGTCTCCTCAGAAACTCTCCCTGACCCTGGCTGCAGCCCTCTGGCCTCTCCACCCCCTCACCCCCTCAACCCCCCCATGACACCGCGGCTCCTTCTGCCCTGTCTCGAGCAGCCACCATCGTCTCAGCCACATCTTGGCCTGGAGCCGACACGGCGGCACGCAGCGACCCCGATTCAGGTGGCGTAAATATAGCCCGGCCTGACGCTGAGTCGACGCTACATGCACCTGAGATGTAAACAAACTTAAGCATCAAGAAAAAAAAAGCCCTCAGCCTACAGCATCGCTCACAAAAGCTTACGATATCCACCCTTTGACAAAAGACGATGCCAGAATCTCTCGCGTCTCACTTTTTGCCTCTACTCTTTCTTTGCGTGACACGGACGTTTGCGCCGAGCACCAATTGGCATGACAGTGTGACCCCCAACCTTTTTCCTGCTTGTCCCCACATCCCATCCCTGCTCTCTTTCCTTTCCTTGTCCCCTCATCATCCATGTCACCCCCCCCCTCCACTAACTCTCACCCACACCCCTGCTCTTCCCTCAATGACAATATCCTGGTAATGGTGGCCTTTGTTTTTCTTGGCCCGGGCGCCTGGATTTGTCAGGACGCATTTCCTGCCCGCAGACTGAGGGGGCTGCTGCTGCGTGGCAATCTGGGCTCACTTCTCAGGCAGCTAAACCCTTTGACACTGTGCTTTTTAATTAAAATTACATTATGATTAATCAGGCAGAAGGAGGGGCCCTCCCCCTC